>JAQZBX010011999.1:0-41873 GCA_029593785.1 Cabassous unicinctus
TGTTTGCTTTCGGTTTTTCATATATGCCCTTTATCATATTCAGAAAGTTTCCTTCTATACCTATCTTTTGCAGTGTTTTTATCAGGAAAGAGTGCTGTATTTTGTCGAATGCTTTTTCTGCATCTATAGAGATGATCATGTGATTTTTTTCTTTCAATCTGTTTATATGTTGTATTACATTGATTGATTTTCTTATATTAAACCATCCTTGCATACCCGGGATGAAACCCACTTGGTCATGGTGTATAATCCTTTTGATATGTTGTTGAATGCGATTTGCAAGTATTTTGTTGAGGATTCCTTGAACTTATTTGATCTGTTCAGCAGGTTATTGTTCTAAGATACAAAATATCAAGCACAGTTTATCAAGCACCTACTCACAAAGCATACAAAGGTGAGAGGGAAGCCCTTAGCGTTAGGATCCAGGAACTTGCAATCATTAGGGGGAATAGAGTACTAAATTAACAATGGTATCTTATTGACTAGAGTGCCTTGAGAGAGGTGTTCTCAGATGTGATGGAAATAGCAGAAGAGGATTTTCTTAACCTTGGCTTCCTAAGCAAGATCGCTCCTAAATATTACTCACACAAGTGAAGATGGGTGGAAAAGATGTGCTTCCCTAATGTGGTGTGGAATAAATGTTAAATAACATTTATTTAATATTTCCTATATGTTAGTCATTGATCAAAGCACTTTCCATGGAAAATCTTATTTAACCCATGCAAATACTCTATGAAGTTGATATTGTCAGTCTCCAGGAAAATCAAATAAACAAGCAAACAAACAACAAAAAACCCCAAATCCTGAGGCCCATATGGCATAATTAAATTGGCTTAGTTCCTGACGTGACCACATGTATATTAAAAGGCTTACAGGCAGCAGAGGTAGTATGCTATTGGGGGACATACAAGTAAAGGCTTGGAGACAATTATGATTTTAAGAAAATCACAATAATAGGGGTAAGAAATGTTGAAGTATATGGTTCCAAACATTTTAGATGTTAGCATGGGTAAAATTTGGTTTGTTAAATTGAATTTGCGGTGTAAACAAGAGATGAGTCAAGGCACAGTTTATGAAGCACCAGGTTTCTGACTTGGAAATCTTGGGTCACTTAGTGGATTATGTTTGCCATTCACTGTGTAAAAGAATTCAGGAGAAGGAGCAGAATTTGGCTGGGAATAGGAAAATATCAGGGTCCAGACACTCAATCTCCTCAATACAATGCAAAGATCTGCTCTCTAAAACATGAACCCTGGCATCAAAGCATTGTTTTGCTAAGACAGATGTACAGGGTCCTGCCAGAATAACCCTAATGAAGCAATGCATCATTTCTATTAGGGTCATTAAGATCCTGGAATCCTTGTGAATCAGGAGAATCTGAAAAATTACTCTAAATTTTCTTTATATAAGGAGCCAGTCTTTGGGGAATCATGGTCTCAGAAAGCCTTTTTTGTTCTTTTCTTTTCTTTTTTCCTTTCACTACAGTGAAAAAGAGGAATTGAAAAGAGGGATATTTCAGATAGCTGTCACCTGGATTTCCCTTCAGTTCAAAAAATATTATGACAGTTTGCTCCCTAAGATAGACACTCTGGCAGGCAAGTTTTCAGAATGAGGCAAAGGTTTGTGCATGTTGGCTGTCCAGCTAGCAATTCTTATTTGTTCTACCACCAAAATTTATCTTAGAACAGGGACATTTGTCATTATGCTAGTCTCAGATGAAGCCAGCAATTGAAGGCAAGGCTCAGAGGGAAAGAGACACCAGTTTACAAGCTTCTGCACTGTGGCCCATGCAGGAAAACCTGCCTTTTCCTCACCATGTCTATCATGGAGGGGCCATAACTCCATCTATATGCACATAATCCTTTAAAAACTGTCACAATCAGTCTGGTTATAATATATTTGAAAGAAGTTTGATGATGAAAAAAAAATTGCTTTGTGGAAACTAGTTCTGATAAAGTCCTCAACTTTATAGTCATCTCAAAATTGTTTTCTACCTAAAGGCATTTGCAACTAAAAACTTACCTAACAATATAAATTTTCCATCAACAGACATATCCAAAGAGCCCTATTTTATCCCTGAATATCATGCAAATAATGGTAATTATAGTCTATATGATTGTGGCAGAAAGCCCAGTGATTATTTTAATAACATGTGTTATAACTGAGTGAAGTTGTAGATCCAATGGCTACCTTTCTGAATCCTTGCTTTCCATATAACAAAACACCTTCACACTCTTAAAAAAAAAAAAAAAAAAAGACAAAAACTTTGTGCTCTACCTAATTTGTAAAGAATCTCCTGATAGCTGTTGTGAATTTATGACAGTATAGGACAGTTGTTTTTGGTTTTCACATTGGCCTATGGGGAGCTTCTACTGTGTTTGTTGCCCTCTGATCCCAATGGAGAGCTGGGAGAGAAATCCAGGCAATCTGTTGGCACACAGATGCAGAGTGATTGTAATCCTCATGCTTTTACGTTCCAGTTCATCCTGGTTTGCCTCTAGTGGCAAAGAGACAAAGGCTCTGTCATTTTCATCCTGAAAGGAAACAGATGATAGTCAATATGTTTAAAACTTTTAAAGTGATATCATGCATCAACTGTGATCTCTTTGAACTTTACTTACTACTTTGCCAGATGGACCCAGTTCTCTCATCTAATCCAAGTGATGGATTCCTATTCTCTTTGTAGTAAGAGGTCAAAAAGGAGATCCTCTTAGGTTTTACTTTCACTGTTACGCACTTGCTGAAATTGCACTAAATAGTTTTGCCTACTTGTGTGGAAAGTAGCTTATATTAAGGACAAAATTTAATTATTATGTTCACTTCTGGGAAGTAAAAATGTAGGTCATTTCTTTATTAGAACACATATAATCAAATAGTACTGATGAAAGTGTTGCTTTTATAACAAGCTCCTTTTCTTGATGTTTATCTGACAACCAGTTGGACTAGAGTTAAAGAGGAAGGTGCAGGTCAACCAGTGCTCTGAGCTGATGGCATTCCCACTGAAGTTGACAGAGCCATAGCAACAGGAGTCAATTTTAATGAGACTGGTTTTCCTTTGGAAGGACACAGACTATGAATTATCAGCTCTGGGAAGAGGAGGCAAAAAGGAAGCCACTAAGGACAGAAAAGAAATGTGGGTGGTAGAATAAAGTGGCTTTCCATGGAGAGCAGTCAAGGCTCTTCTGGAGAAGCATTTGAGAACTGCGAGGACATGAATTATTGACCCCCAAAGAAAATCAGAACCGAATATAATTTGGGAATTAGGGTCTGAGGCAGTGTATTAAAAGAAGAAGAGGTTGTGCTATGGATTCTAAAAATTTACTGAGGTTGACCTGGTCAGTTAGATATTATTCTGACAAGCTTTTTAACCATCCGAATTGATCAAAGTCAAACACATGAAATAAAAAATTCTGAGATCTTGAGCAAATGGTTTAGGAAAAAACATGGAATTTAAAAATTCATATCCTATATTTTAAGAGGTTTTCCATGAATAAGTGTATTATATATGTGCATATTTCTCTCTCTCTCTCTTTCTCTCTCTCTCTCTCTCTTTCCTGCTTGCTTGCTTTCTCTCTCTGCAGAACTCAGGGGCTTCTCTTACCCTTACTGTTTCCTTTTCCACTTAATTTGCTTCTCTTTTTCCACCCAAACATTGTGTAGAAAATAGGCTTTACAGATGTATTGCAAACAAATTGGCAATTGAAAGCTTCTCTTGCCCTTTGGTGCCTTAATCTTTGATTACTCTACTGTTGGCAATTACAGTTTCCCATTATCCACAGAAGCTGCTTTTATGATAAGTGAAAATTGAATTGTATACTGGGATATTTGCCATTGGAGTCTTACTCTTCTTTTATAATACCTTATCACCTACATATTTTTGTGGCTTAGATCACAGAGCAAAGGCATTTCGTTTCTTTCCCCATTTTTATGTTTGAGAGAAGTGATTACACACTATTTCTAGGATGTTCTGTGAACAGCCTTTTGAAAGTACTAAGAAACTTATAATACTTTTACATAGAGAACCAAATGCATGCTTATATTGAAGGTTAAATTTCTTTGTTAAATCCTAGTTCATAAATTATTATTCCCATTATTTTCTTATTATTACCATTATTATTATAAATACTACTGCTACTATTTATTGAGCATTCATCATCTACATAACCAGTAAAGTCTGCTAAACCAGAATTGGAACCTGATATTACGAGATTTAAAAATCCATGGATTTGGATGCCGTTAAAAGGGAAAGTTTTAGGTCAAATATCTGTTACTAGAGTAAAAAATTAAAGGTAAAACAAAGCACTGCACTTTCTACTACATTCTAATGCTTGAAATTAGGATTAATGATGGAGATGAGCATCTCCTTTCCCACTATTTAATATTTATTGAATTTAAACATCTTTGGGAGGATGTAATATGAAATAACAAAAAATACTAATGATTACATTTTAACCTGGGCAGTACTTACAATGCAATAGCAATTAGAGAGAAGAAAAGAAAAGTAAGTGAAATAATAGGGAAAATATACATAAAAGTTGAAATTAAGCTAAATATTATTAATAAGGATTGCTGTATTCTTAAGGTATCATAGCATTTACAATGATGTCTATAGGTTTCTTTGGTAATCTGTTAAAGTGGGTATTATGGTCCCCATCTTGCATACAAAAACATTGAAACTCAAAGCTGATGAGCCACCTGCCTAAAGTAGATGGCCATTAATTAATTCAAAATATATTTATTGACTGGCTTCCTTATGGCATGCACTAGTCCAGGCTCTGAGGAAAGAGCTGTAAATAGGATAGTCAGCTCTCCTGTTCTTAAGAAACTTACATTCCTGTAAGAGAGTAAAGATTAGATATTAATGGTTACTATAAGCTTGACCTTAAGATTACTTCAGATAATCTTAGGTGCTATGAAGGAAATGAAATAAGGTAAGGTAATAGTGGCTAGAGCCTCAGGTATAGGAAGGGGGGAAATGGTTTGGTTCTTTAGATCATGGCATTGGGGAAGGCCTCTTTTGGGTGGAGCTCTGGGTGAAGAAAAGGACAAAGAATAGAAAAAGCTTGGAAAGCATCTTCCAGATGAAGTTCAAATACCCAGAGGAAAGAATTGGATGGCCAGGCAGGAACTGAAAGAAATCCAGGATTGCTGCAAACACAGGAAAGATGTTTGAAGAGTGTCTTTGTTTTTCAGGGCTGCTAGGGCAAATACCACACAAAGGATTCACTTAAACAAAGAGAACTCATTGTCTCATGGTTTTGGAGATTAGGAGCTCAAAGTCCAGGTCTTGACAGACCACACTTTCTCTCAGAGTCTTCTCTTGCTGGCTTGTCACTATCCTTTGGATTCCTTGGTTTTCATCTCTGCCTGCATCACATGGCTTATCCTTCCAGCTTCTACTCCTGTTCAGTCATCTGTGTCTCCATCTAGAGTTCCTCTCCTTATAAGGACTTCAGTCATATGGATTAAGCCCCACCCTCATTCAATTAAGCCTCATGTAAATAGGATTCACAAATGAGTTTATACCTTAATTAATAATAAGGGATGTAAATGTCAGTTGAAAGAACGCTAGAGAATAATCTAGGAACTGAATAACATAGTGAACCCAGAGGTGGATGAGAATTGTGGTTAATAGTACAAAGACAAGAATGTCCTTCTACAAACTAGAACAAGTGTACATCACTGTTGCAAGGTGCTTAAGAATGTGGAGAAGCATGGGAAAAATGCAATTAATATAATCTATAGAACATAGTTAACAGCAATACTGTAATATTCTTGCATCATTGGCAAGGATGTACTGTGTTAATAATAGGGTGGAGTGGAAAAAAATACCAACTGTACATTATAGACCACAGTTAGTAGTAATAGTCTGATGATATTATCTCATAATCTGTAACTAATATTCCACAACAATGTAGTATCTTGGTAGAGGGGTGTTGTATGGGAATTCTACACATGTGCATGACTGTTTTGCTATTTTACCATTTCTCTAATAAAAAATATATATATTAAAAAAGAAACTTAAAAAATAACATCTTCAAAGGTCCCATTTACAAATGGGTTCATACTACAGGGATTCAGATTAAGACTTGAACATGGGTTTTTGGGGAATATGATTCAATCTCCAACATAGAGGAAGGCAAAAGTCTGATTATGTAGGGCCTTGCAGAACATGAAAAGAGTTTGAATTTTATTCTAAGTGAAATTGGAAGGCATTGCATGTTTTTAAACAACAGAATGTTATACTCTAATATAAATTTTAAGAAAAATTACTCTAGATTTTACGGGAGTATGTATGGATACAAAGAGATCATTTAGGAGACCATGGTAATAGTCCATCTAAAACATGATGCTGCTTCTTTAAAAATAAAACTTATTATACGAAAACAAAACAAAACAAAAACAAAAACATGATAGTGACTTGAACTGGGACAGTTACAGTGGAATTGAAGAGAGTTTAGTGGATGTATTTTGCATACAGAACCAAAGGACATGCTGATTGATTGAGCATGGGAGGTGCGGGAAATGGATGAATTACTTATAAGGTTTTGGTTTAAACCACCAGATAGATGTTGATACTATTTACTGAGAAGAAGGCAAGGGAAAAGGCAGGTTGTAGAAGTGAGAGCAAAGCAATCAAGAGTTCCATTTTGTAAATATTTGTTTGTTAGACATTCTTGAGAAGACAATGAATAGACAGTTTAATAAGTGAGTCTAATTTCAGGAGACAGATAAGGTCTGCAGAAAGAATTTCAGGAATCATTAGCATATAGATGTTATTTAAAACCATGGGACAAAATGAGATCATCTTAGGTGAGAGTGAAAATAGTGAACTGACGATTGCTCCAGATGAACTCTGGAGGGCTCTAACATTCACAAATCAAATAGAGAAGGAGCTAAAATGGTAGACTAAGATATTGCTGGTGAAAAACATAGGAAAACCATAGTGACACAGAAGTCAAGAGGAAGTATTTCTACAAGGAAAGAGTTTCACCTGTGTTAATTATTGCTAAAAGATCAATTAAGATGAGGGCAGATAAGGGAACATTGCCTTTGATAACATAAAGGTTACTGGCAACCTGGACAGTGGTGGTTTTAGTGGACGAGTTGAAATGTAAATGAATGTGGAGTCTGGCACAGAACAAGCAGAAAGTGAGGAAATGTAGATAATGAATAGAGAAAAAATTTTCCATGAGATTTTCTGTGAAAGGAAACAAATTATTTAGTAGCTGGAAGAGATGTAGGTAAAGAGTTGTTTTAAACTCTTTAACTTGGGCTGTCTTATGACTTCAAAATTACTTTTTTCCCCTCTATTTTACTCTTTCACAATTCCAAAGATTATATAGGTTTTAAAAAAATAGGAGAAAAAGTTAGGTCTTACCAGGGGAAATAGCATGAACAAATCTGAACTAATTTAATAGCAGCCATCTTTTACTGAATTCTATGCATAGAAAGGCATGATGTCAGGATCTTGGGATATGGAGAGAAATTCATTTATTTATTCACAATATAATGTTTAATGAGCATCTACTATATGCCAATTACTATTTTAGATACTGGAGTTATAATAGAGAAGCAAACAATGAAAAGAAAATGCCCCTTCATTTATGGGGCTGTTATTCCAGTGGGGTTAGACAGATAGATAATGAATAATTGAGCAAAAGATATCATTTACAGTTGGAAAAAAGTTTTGTGCAGGAAAATATACCAGGAGAGGGATATAGGTAGTGCTGAGAGGTGGGGTGAGGTAGAAATTTTAAAAAGGATAGATGGTTCTTAAAAATCCGTAACATCAGTCTAACCATAAGTCAAACATCAACTTCCAGTAGAGAAACATTCTACAAAATACCTACCCAGTACCCACAAAATGTCATTGTTATCAAAAACAAGAAAAATCTGAGAAAGTGTCATAGTCAAGAGGAGCCTAAGGAGACATAACTACTAATGTAATGTGATATTCTGGGTAAGATCCTAGAAAAGAAAAATTATCCTAGGTAAAAGCTAAGGAAAATCTGAGTAAAGTTGGAATATGTACATATATGTACATGTACAATATGCTAATGTAAGATGTTAAGAATAGGAGAAATTTGGTGTAGAGAATATGGGAACTTTTGTATTGTCTTCTAAATTTCTTTGTAAATCTAAAATTATTCTAGGAATAGTCTATTTAAAAATTAGTATAGTATAAAACCAAGTGAAATTAGACAGCATTTAACAAAGAGTTTTATTAATTTTACTTATTAAATAATATCCTCCACACATGGCCAAAATTATATTTAATAAATGGAGAAAAAAAAGATGGAAAAGCCATAGTGAGAAAATGACAACTAAATAAAGATGAAGGAGAAGCAGTTACGAGCCGTAGAGATATCTGTGAAAAAAAATAGATTCCTGGGGAGGAACCTGCAACCCCAAAGCACTTAAATGAGATCTTTGCAGGCCAAGTGTAGAAAGTATTTTAAGGGGAAAGAGTTAAAATCTTTGTTAGATGTGTCCAGTAAGTTAGCTTTGTGGAGGTCATTCATGATTTTGATAAGAGCAATTCAGTAGAACAGTAGACTAGAAAGCCTGATTAGAGTATGTGCAAGAGAGAATGGGAGGGAATTAATTGGAGTCAGAGAATACAGAAAACTCTTGTGAGTAGTTTGGCTGTAAAGAGAAACAGACAAATATGGTAGGAGGTGAAGACAACGGGATCTAGATGGGGATTTTTAAACAATAGATATATAATCGTACATGTGCATACTGATAGGATTTTTCCAGCAGAGAGAATTGCTGAGCAGGAGAGAGGAAAAGCAATGCCCTTGAAGAGGCGAGGGGGGCTGGAAGCTGATACAAAAGTGGAAGTTTTGGTGTTAGACACTGGTAGATTAATTTATGTAACTCAAGAGTGGGGGAACAAAAAACATATTCTTAATTCATTCCTGTGGGCATGAACCCATTGCAAATAACCTTTGTGATTATATTGAGCGCACTGGGATTATCCAGGATAATCTCCCCATCTCAAAATCTTTAATCACATCAACTCTACTCTTTTCCTTATATAAGGTTAACAAATTCATAGTTTTGGTGATTAGGATGTAAAACTCTTCGTGGGGCCATGATTTAGCCTGCCACAAGAGAAAGCAAGTTATCAGCTGAGAGGCTGGGGAAGGAGGTTTTGGAAATTTGGTAAGAGAAGAGTAGGTATGAAGAATTATCTAAAAAAGTGAATGGACTTGAAAAAATAGGATTGCCAGGCAACATTAGGCCCCAACTGTTTGGATGTCATGCATTTAAATGAATTCAGCATGGTTCTATGATTTTTGCCAGCTATGCTCAGCCATGCAGAGGAGAGGACAGGAGAGAGAGAGAGGAGAGTGTCCCTTCTATAATAGTTCAGGAGGGAGAGAGGAAAACAAAACATAGATGGTAAAACAAAATTAGAGAATGCATACTGAATTATACGATTGTTTTATTTGAGGTAAAGTTGGAGTTCAGGGTTGGGAGTTCAGTTACTTTGTGTGACGGTAAAGAATGGTTGCGCATAGAAAGAAAGGCTTAAAAATGAACAAGGAAGTGGCAGTGGGTCAAATATTTCTGAAAGTGGGGATTGATTCATCATTACGTCATTATTTTATCATCATCTTTATCAAAACCAAGATAGGAAATGGAATCTTGAATAGTCTAGAAACAGTAGTAACAATGGCACATTCACATATATGTGTAATGATAATATTATTAGACAGTATAGTATTATATACTATATAATTTCTAATTGGTTAATGTCATATATCTTATATCATCTACTATTATTTACTGAGCATTGTGATTGGTTCCCATTAATAATCACCTCTTGCCCCAAATCATAGAATTAGTAATTAACAGAAACAGGATACAGACTCAGATGTGTCTCAGATGAGGTAATTAAAAACAATGATGCAAGTTTTGGAGTTGGAGGCTACTTGCCCCCTAGCAGAGTTAGGAGCAAAGGTTTTTTTTGTGGGTACCTTTGAAGGTGGCATCCAGTAAAATGATAATATCTAACTTACAGCTCTTTCTTAAGGTCCTATGAGATTAGAATAACATTTCATGTTTCCTAAGATCTGCTGGTTCTTGAAAGTCATGATTTGAATATGGAATGAACTGTGTGCATATGATGCTGTATCTGAAAACAACCAGAGATTCAAAAGGAACGCTAAAACCCAGGGCAGAGACATGAAGTGCTTAGTAGTTTAAAAGTATTTACTACTTCCCGAAGACAGCTCTGTTTGCTCTTCTGAATAGGAGATTTTATTTGTGTCACAGGAAGGTACAGCACAGTCTTCAAAACTTCTCTTCTGTCAAAGAGAACTTGGGAATATACAACTAATTTGTTCCTTATACAACAAAGTCAATGTAGAGAAAATTCTTTCAGTGCTGAGAAAGCCATCAGAGAAGATGCAATAAAGAAACGAATGGGTGTTCACGTTTGTGTCCCTCTGTCTTATACAGACCTATGATCATTAGGCTTGGAAAAACCAGGAGGTGAGCACCATCCCCTGTAGCCTGTCAGGAGGCAATGAGCACCAGCAGGTTACAGTGTGAAAACGAAATGCCCTGTTGTCTTTGGGACCTGTTGAAATATCTCTCTGACAGACTGTGAAATTGATTCCTGTACTTCTCGACTGCCTGTCAACCTACTGGAGATAACAGTGGGGGTGGGGTGGAGGGTGGAGATGAACAGAGTTGGGAGAGGTGCCCAGACAGTTAACTGGATATTTTGAAAACATCCAGGTTTCTTAAACGGGTGGGAGAAAAACAAAAAGAAATTGTCTGTTTGTGCCATTAAAATTTTCATATAAATATAGCTATCTTTGATGAATTCAAGAAAAAAAATCAGAGCAGTTTTCTTATCCTACCCAACTCAAAAGGAAATTCAAGTTCTCTCCTCTTAATTTTCTGTAATGGAGATTACTCAAGACAATCTTCAATTCAAGGACAGCCTCACTCTGCTTTCTATCACACATCTGGATTATGTCTTTCTCTCTACCTGCAAAATGGTATATTTTTGAGAACTATCAATTGATTGTAATATTAGATGTAGCAAACAGACATGCACATTTCTGAGACTAAAATGAAGTAAAACGTCCTAAGGCAAAATACACAGATATGTGACTCACACATAAATGTGTGTGTGTATACACATACACACATAAATGTATACAGCTGAAACAATATTTGTGTTCTCACATGCTGTTCCAGAATCTTGTAATTGTCTGCAAGAGGCAGACTCTATGCCCCCTTCCTTGAAATGGAGTGGGTCTTTGTGACTAGCTTGATGAATAGAATACAGCAAAGAAAACACCATAAGGGCAGGTTGGAATACCCAGGGCATGTAATTATGAATCTTGTCATTCCATTAGTCAAGAAAGGGGAGTGTCATATGCCCCAGGGGGATGGGGAGGAAGGAACAGTTAAGATCAAATGGGGTATTTAATGGTCATGGGAAAGATTTTTCAATACCTTACACGAATGGACACAGGGCATGGTAAATATCATCAAAAATTATTAAACTGTACAGTATAAATTTTAAACTATACTGTAAACCATTGACAATGTTTAGTTACTATATTTTACTATCTGTATAACAGTTATAACAATGCTAACATCCATAAAAAAAGAAAAAAAGAAAAAAAGAAAACACCATGAACCTCTAGGCTAAACCATTAAAGGAGATACAGCTTTTGCTTGGCTATGTCTCTCTCTTGGAACATGGAGCACTATGCTGACATGCATGAAGTCCAGGGTCCCTGAAGGTGACATGCTGGAGAGACAATACAGAGGGAAAGGGAGAGGGAAAGGGGACGGGAAAGGGAGAGGGAGAGGAAGTTGTATTACATGGCACTAGACAATCATAACTGTGCCAGAACACTTTTTTATTAGAATAAATTAAAAAGGACTTAATATATGAATCTAGAAATTAGTCTTAGAATAACTGTAGAGTACTGAAGCTGGGAGGGACATTAGAGTCCATTTGGAGTAACTTTCTTAGTTTATAGGATACTGAGTTTCCCAGCAGTTTAGTTATCATACTCAAGTAGCAAGGGGCAGAGAAAAAGGAAATCTGCTGACTGCTAGGACTATGCTTTTTTCTGGTGAACATCATGAAACTATTTTTTTTGTTAAATGAGCCATCTCTAAATAAACGATGAATCTGACAATCTTATGAATCCCATATACATCACATCTCTGAACTGTCTTACCAGCAGTGTCACTAAAACTGAAGTTAAATATTGCTTACCTGGGAATTGGAATCATCACAACTCTAAGCATGGTTTATTTAGTTATTTGAAGAAGTAAAAAGCAAAATTCCTTAGCCCACATGTCAATGAGAAGCCTGGGCAGAGAACTCCACTGTAGGTTGAACTGGAGATGTCTTATTTATATTCATGCTCGTGAAACTATTATTTAATACACCTAGGGACACTGGGCTTCCTGTAGAGATGTTTAATATTAGAATATTTACATAGTATCAGAATTGCACACAAGTAGAGTATTAGTTAAGATAATTTATTTACAAGAAATGGAAAAACCAATTCAATCTGGTTTAACAATGTAGGAATTATATTGGCTTTCTTAATCATAAACTCTAGAGGGAGTTCTGGCTATAAGTGACCAATTGATAGCTCAAGAGCTATGCTCAAGCCTCCCTCTTTCTTCTTAGTTTTAGTCTGTTGGGTTGGCTCTCTTCTCAGCATACTTTCCCCCGGTTTGTCCCAAGATGACTGCCAAAGGATCTTAAGTCTGCATGATTCCTAATCATTCTCCTCTGTCAAGCACTGAACAAAAATCCTTCGTCTCAATAGAACAAATTAAGTGTTATGCATTTCACTGAACCAATTTCTGGGGGCATGGTAATGGGACTGAGCTTCTGGCTTAGGTTCAGACCTTGTTCATGGAATAAAGTTAAGAAAGCTTTCCATAAAGCATAGGCTGAACTAAGGAGAGTTCTGTACTCTCCTCCTAATGATGGTATTATTTCTAAAAGAAGGGGCTGGATGCTGGGTGGTCAAACCCAGAAGCGTCTAGTCAAAAAGCCATTTAGGAACCAGTATATTTCAGTGGCTAGAGAAACTAGCACAATCTAGTGAGTTAATTCTGCATTTTTATGGATTACTTTAGTTCTTTTGACCAATGAAATGTAGGACTAATTATTTATGAAAGTGTTCCACTGCATAATAGCTTTTGCACTTTTATAGCCTTTAGAGAGAAAGAAAGAGAATAATAATTTTGAGTCATCTGGAATATCCCCAGTGCTCCTTGCTGTAAAATCTTTGGATGAAGTAAAATAATAACTTGGGGAGGCTTGAGAATCAACTGGCTTAAGGTTTATCCAACTGAAAATGAGACTAGTTCAATTGGATAATAATAATAACAATAATAATATATGCTTGGGGAACATAATAAACAGTGAAAGAATGAAGGGAGCATTTCCCTCCATTTCCATAGGCTTCAGGAAATGCTTATTAGCCAAGTGACACTACTTTGAGTTGTGTCATTAAACATGTGAAGAACAGGGGTGGTTATGAAACTATTTCAATTAGGTGATGCACGACTTAGGGAAGAGAGGAGCTTAAAGAATGTTTGGGTCACTGGAAAAGCCAAATTTCTTGGAAGCATATTTTTAAATCAAAGCTTTAGAAATATTCTACTGAAATTTTTCTTATTCTACTGATTGGTTGCATTTTAGTTCAGGGTGAGGATTAGCTCAGTGTATAGACATAATCAACAAATTTATAAACAAAGAGAGCCTATGAAAAGTTTAATATTTTTAGGAAAATTAAGGAAAAGACCACAGAGAAGGGGAAATAGAAGGAAATATAGATATATAATTAAAATGAAGATTTAATTCATTACCTGTTTTTAAAGTACTATTAAAAACCACAGCCATATAGACAATATATATTTCAAAAGTAAGTATATTTAGAAATAGAGGAGAGATTCCCTTGTGTTCAGCTGTGAACGGGTTTTATGTTTAGCACAGTAAAATCACACCTAATCAAGGCAGCATTTCTGTTTGCTTGGCTCGTTGTTTATTTTTGGTTAAGGTGCAGGTTGTCATGTTTGGGCAAAGAGTGTGAATTTTTCAACTCTGGTCCTCCCTCCCATATATTAGTGGTATGACTTTGAGCCACATTATTTAATTGATATGTGCCTCCATTTCCTCTCATGTAAAATGGGGATAAATACAATAACTACCTCTTAAGAATGTTGAAGTATGAAATATGTAATATATGTAGTATGTTTTCAACAGTGCCTGACACATACTCAATATTATAGAAATATATTATTTAGGTGGTTATAGAATTTTAGGTTGGAAACCACTTTCCTTCAGACATTAATGAAGACATTAATTCATTTGCCCTCCAAATTATAGTATTTTATCCAAGAATTCTAATGTCATTATAATTCTGAATCCTTTGTATGTCCATTGCTTTTTGTCTTCCAAAGATTTAATTTTTTCTCTTTATTCCCCAGCATTTTGAACTTCACAAAAGTGTGCCTTGGTGTGAGCCTTCCTTCATCCATTGTAATGGACACCATGAGTGTCCCTTAAATTTGAAAACTAACCTACTTCACCTCTGAGATACTGTACTCACTTATTTCTTTGATAATTTCCTATCCTCCATGTCTATTCTTCATATTTTCTGCAACTTTTATAATTGGAATATTGATCTTTCAGGACTAATTCTAAAATTTCTCATTTTTTCCCTACTTTCTGTTTTTTTATATTTGTTCTCTTTACTGAAATATTTCTTTAAATTTATCATATAATCCTCAAGACATGCAAAGATTTAGAAAGTTACTGATACACAGTAAATGCTTAAAAAACACGTTTTCACCTCTTCTTCCTCTTCTTCTTCCTCCTTCTTTTCATCTATGTTTTTACTGCCTCCCAAACAGTATGCCCGATTTCTGTTTTTTTTTTTCTAAAATTTTTTAAATTTATTAAATGCTCTGATTTCAGTAGTCTTTTTCTGCATCTAGTGTATGTAGACCTATGCTCTCATTCCATGGAAATAGTAATCTAAACGTGAGGCAAAAAGCTCTTTTAAAACTATTTATTAGGCATCCATTGTGTGTTGGAGACTATTAAATTAACTTCACCTAAAGCATTTAAAGAAATAGTTATATCTATAAGATAAGATAGTTTTAACATTATACAATTTTACAAATAAGAATATTGAGATTCAGGGAGATTGCATAATTTAGTAAAGATTACAAGTTGACATCTGAATCCTGATCTTTCTGACTCTACAACTCATGCTTTTAATTTCTAATACTACTAGGCCACATATAAACATAAACTCAAGAATGTACTAACTGTACGATAGAGAGAAAGCAACCTATCAGTACAATCTGAGACATGCTAAGATAATGCCAGCTGGAAAGAGTGGGCAATGAATACCCTTTGAAAAACTGCTGTGTAACATGTCCCATGGCAAAAGGAATCTCCTGCTGTATGCAGTTGGCATAACTTCTGAATGTTTGTGATTTCCCGGGTTGTACCAGTATTGCTCTGACAATGGGACGTAGCAAGTTGACTTCTCATAGCTGGAATTCTCACCAGGAAAGGAAGGAAGAAGATGCAAGCTTGTTGTTTTTCACAGGTATAGGGATTTTTCATTTGGTGAGCACAGAGGAAAATGAATGTGCTAGTTTAAAAAAGGCCCAGTGGGTGAATAGTCTGTACTAGTCCTGCCTGCAGCAAATGATCTATTTGAAATGCATTTTCCTCCATGTGCAGGAGTGACATATTTTAATGCAAATTTTCTCTTCTTGACCTCCCAATGACTTTCCATCAAATGAGATAATATTTATGTATATGATTAATGCAGGCATGTCATGATTTGCAACTGTGGGGAGTTTTCATTCATTTCTCTATCCATCATTCCTTTCACCCCATAACTGTTAGGTTGAACCAAATGAAATTGCTGATACTCAACTCTTTTTTATTTTAAAAAATGGTAATTTCATAGGGTTCAAAATAATACTTACTGAATTATCTCTGAAAGTAACTAGGAGAGATTAAAATTTGTGTTAGAAATAAACAGATGGTGTTAAGTTTATAAATTTCTCCTTATATAAAGCTGATGTTTGTTGAACACCTACTATGCACTGGACTCAGAAGGTAGTGTGGAAAACAAAATAGATTCAGACCTTGCCACCAAGGAGATTCAGATATTTTGGAGGACTCAAAATGTACTTAAACAACTGTAATATAAGAAAGTGGTGATTACTGTAAAGCAGTATTCAAATTCAATAGACGATAATATAAAGGAATTCAGAAGAGGTTTCACAGAGAAGGTGTTATTCAGTTGAGTCTCCAATATTGGACAAGATTTAGTGAAGAAAGGCACACGGGTTGGAGGGAATTGTACATACAGAAGAGTGAGTGTTTGATTCTCATGGGACACAGTTAAGAGTCTTGCAATATAAAGAGTTTACAATTAGGGAGCAAAACATAAACAATCATAATACAAGAAAGATGAGTATGTGTATTGGCTTTAGGTATATGCACATTTTCCCCCCTAATTCGAGGGAAGTAATTCATTGTGACTCAGAAATCAGGAAGATTCCATCTGATCTACAAAGAAAGAAGAACATAATTTACATAGGTGGATAATGGAGGAAAAGATCTCTTGGTTGAAGGAAAAACAGTAGGGAAGGCATGGCAGTAAAGAAGTGCCCAACATACGTTGGAAGCAAGATAATGGTCTGATGAGCCTGGAGTGCATAGATGATAGGGATGAGATTATTTACAAATGGAATAGATAAAGGACAGGTATGATGGCCACGTGGAGAAGTTTGAATTTTGTTCAGTGGGGCCTCACTGAAATTATTTTAAAAAAGGGTTACTTTTTATTAAAAGAGCTCTCTCTTACACATACATGCATATAATGAGAGGAAGATGTATGGACAAATCATTCTTTTATGTATTAAAGCATAGTGACAGGGGAGCAAATATGGCTCTAGCATTGAGTACTAGCTTCCCTCATATAAGGTCCCAGGTTCAATCCCCGGCCCCAGTACCTCAAAAATAAAATAAAACAAAATAAAATAAAATAAAATGACATTTACAGAACACAGGGTAGTGATTGCCAGAGGCTGTGAAAAAGAAGGAATGAGGAGCAACCACTTAATGGGTACAGTTTTTTTTTGGGTGACAGAAACATTTTGGAACTAGATAGAGGTGGTGGCTGCACAACATTGTGAAAGTTTAAAATAGTTAATTTTATGTTATGTGAATTCCACCTCAATAAAAATAAATTACAATGACATTCAGTATGATAGAGTAGAAATTGAAGTGAACATGGAGTCAGAAGAAATGGGAAAATTGATTAATGGCTTTGAAGTTTAATTTCCTCACACCCCAAGAGAGAGAGCTAATGATTCCTGGTTTTATATAGTTCATAAGGCCATTGTCAAGAATATATGCAAGATAATGACGGATGGTAATCTCAGAAAAAATGTGAAAGTCTGACTGTAGGTGACATTTTAAAGGAGTGAACTTAGGCATGGATGAATGTAATTGTAGTGAGTGCCTCTTAATAATGAGCCAGTCACAACCAGGTTCACCAGGTATGGGTCATGACCAAGGACATATCATCTATATTCACAATAGAATCTCTCCTTCATACCACAAGTGCTCTCATCCTCAAAATTTCCCAAATTGGAAATAACCAGAGGCAGAACAACAAAAACAGTTATACTCTATTGAATTTCTCTTAATTATTTAAGCAGCCTTTGAGCAGGTTCTCAGTCATTGCACCATGTGATAGCAGGCACAAGGTGAAGACATCCTCAGAGCCAATGAACAAAGAAAGATGAGGAAAAGGGAGCAAGAAACTTCAACGCAATTGATTGTTAAAAACACTCGCCTAGGAATCTAGAGGATTTAATTCTTAGCCCAATTCTGACTTCAACGTTCCGCACTTGAACTCTGTTATTTTTCTTCTTCCTCCTCCTCCTAGTTCTCTTAGCAACAGGTTTGGGCAGATTTATTTGCACCATGATTTAACAAATGTTACCTCAGTATCTTAATTGCGCAGGATTTGTTTTCATGGTAGAGTGGACATTTGAGACTTAGATAAGTTCAGTGTTTCACCAAAAGATACACAAATAATAAATGGCTTTACTAGGATTCAAATCTACATCAGTCTGACTCCAAAGTCCCTTGGCTTTTAACTTTATTATGCTGCCTCTTATATTTAAAACAAACTGCTAGCACAGGACTTCGCTGTCTAGGATATTAACCTACGCCTATAATCA
The DNA here is from genome assembly GCA_029593785.1 of Cabassous unicinctus. NCBI lineage: Eukaryota > Metazoa > Chordata > Mammalia > Cingulata > Chlamyphoridae > Cabassous > Cabassous unicinctus. The sequence continues at coordinate 18,295 of JAQZBX010011999.1, forward strand.
CAAAACAATGCACAGATGTGCAAAAATGAACACTATAGAATTGTTTGCAATAAGAAAAAAAATCAGAAATGTGCATAAATGAACATTACTAGGCATATGATGAAATAAATTATAGTAATTCTATGAAGTGAAATATTATAGTTCTTAAAACAGTGAAGTAAAGCCATATGTGTTGAGATGTAAATATTTCTAGGATTCATAGTTAATTAGAAATAAAATCAGGGGAAGCAAATGTGGCTTAAGTGATTGGGCTCCTGTCTACCATTTGGAGGTCCAGGGTTCAATTCCTGGGGCCTCCTGGTGAAAAGCAAGCTGGCCCATGTGGCGAAATGGCCTGCACAGAGTGCTGGCCCATGCAGGAGTGCTGGCCCGTGCAGGAGTGGGCTGGCCTGCACAGAGAGCTGGTGCAGCAAGGTGACACAACAAAAAGAGACACAGAAGAGAGACAATAAGAGACACAGCAGACCAGGGAGCTGAGGTGGCTCAAGATATTGAGCAGCCTCTCTTCACTCCACAAGGTCCCAGGATCGGTTCCCGGTGCCACATAACGAGAAGACAAGCAGACACAGCAGAGCACACAGAGAGCAGGCAGTGAGCCCAAAAACAATGTTGGGGGTGGGGGGGGGAGAAGTAAATAAATGATCTTTTTAAAAAAAATAAAAATAAAATCAGAATAATAGGAACAATGTGATTTGACTTCACTGAAAATAATGTTACATTTGTTTTATAAGCATACAAAATTCCTGGGAAGTTGCAAAAGAAATTTCTAACACTAGTTACCTCAAGGGGGTAAAAATAGACTCTTATCTTTAAATGTTCTTCTGCTATGCTATTATTGATTTCAGTACTCATTACATACATTTGTTGCCTATATGTTCTTTTTGAAGTTTAAAAGTAGATTAAATATACAAATGGCCAATAAACACATGAAAAGATGTTCAATATCATTAACCTTTAGGGAAATGCAAATCAAAACTTCAATGAGATATCAATTTGCATCCTCAAGAAAGGTTATTATTTTTTTTAAAAAAGGAAAATAACAAGTAACACTAGTCTATTGTTGGTGGGAATGTAAAATGGTACAGCCACTTTGGAAAACATGATCGTGATTCTTCAAATAATTAAACCTTAGAATTCCCATATGACCCAGAAATTCCACTTCTAGTTATATACTAAAGTAAGTGAGCAGTGTCTCAAACAGATACTTGGACACCAACGTTCATAGCATTAATCACAATAGCCAAAAGGTGGAAACAGTCCTTCAACAAATGGATTAACAAAATGTGGTACATACACACAATGGAATATTATTCAGCCATAAGAAAGAATGAAGTTCTGAGACATGTTGCAACTTGGAAGAACCTTGAAAACATTATGCTGAGTGAAATAAGCAAGACACATAAGGACAAATACTGTATTATGTTACTTATAAGACATCTCTAAAAATAGCCAATCTGCAGAGACAGGAAGTACATTAGAGATTATCAGCTTATAGGGGGAAGAGAGAGTGTTTGCTGGATATGGAGTGTTTATAAATAAAATTAATTTAAAAAGTAGATCAAATAAATGAAGTAATGTAGTGTCTAAGATTCCTCACAGCTTTTAACTTCCATATTTCAAGCCCAGAAACTAACTTGCCTTAAAAACTCCAACACACTATTTCTCAGCAAAGTTCCCTGTGGCCAAAATTCAAAGCAATTGCATGTATTTGAAAAATGTACGTGTATGAGATGTTATTTTCAAAGTGACAGCTGGATGAGGGAAACTGGTCAGAGGCTGACCTACAGCATATGGTCTCACAGGTTTCTTCATTCTCGCACACATAGCGTTCTTGGCAAGGTCAAGGGCAGGCAAGAAAGTGATTCATTTAACTTTTGCAGTTGATATACACTAATGTGCACTGCAAGTCAGCATCTTATACATGCAAATATATGCTTCAGTCCTTTGTTTAAAGAACAAAGATTCTTTCAAGTAAGGAACTTGAAAAGTGCAATGTGTGGTGGCAAGCAGCTGGTGGTACAGATTGTAGACCAACTAGGTATCTGACTGTTCAACCTCAAGTTGCAATTTTTGGAAAAAGACGGTGTAATTAATAATAGTATTTCTCACATTCTTCAGGGATTTTAGTAAAATAAAAACAGTAATGTTTTAATTTATTTGTTGTTTAGATGGAGTATGGTGGTATTTAACACTTTGTGTATATCCAGGCTCTGTTCCCCAAAAGCATATCATCATCTAAACACATTTTTCTTTTTGGTCAACCTGAATGGCAAACCAGCTCCAAAATTTTATTTATCTGTAAGGTTAATATTAGCTAAAGGATAAAAAGAAAGTCTCAAGATCTTGAAAAAAATATCTAAGAGACTCTTCGAGTAGCATAAGGTAATTTTTTAGCCTTTTCTTCCCCTTTTACTTACCTTTTATATATGTTAGAGTCCTTGAAAGTTGGAAATGTATTTTGATTCTAAATCAAAGTTATTATTTTAGTCTATATAGTAAGACATGCTCTCTAAATTTGAAAGTTTATCTTTTTTCTCTTTGTTTGCCTAGCCTACTGTGTATAATCCTTAAGACTCTTTCTACTGTATGTCTCTCTTTCCTTTAACAATTCCAGTTATGACCAAAATACCTGATTTCTAAATCTTCAGCTCTCACCCTGATTTCCCACCATTTCTCCAGGGCCTTACCTTACTCTGCCACAGAATATCTTCTCTCATATGTTTCATAGAAACCTGAAACATATCATGTTCAAAAACAAACTCGTTCAGCTCACTGCCTACCCCAGCCTAGTTCATACTCTCCATTTCCACTTCCACATCCCAATCAGATTCACATCTATCTTGATTCAGAGCTTTGGAGTCATTTTTCACCATACTTTCTCCATCGTTTTTATTTTTCTCCCAGGTCTGCTGATTATGTGACTTCCATGGTTGTTGCCATTGTTTAAATTCTCATTTTCTTAAAAGTAACCTGGAACCACCATATCCATATTATTCTCCAGTGTTTACTCCATTGATCCATCTTGTCTAAAGCTGATGCCTAAGTTCTAGTGTGTGATATCTATAGTGGCCCATCAAATCCTCCTTATTCTTCCTCTGCTTGCCCTATAGAAGCACATTAGCTTTAATTCTCATTGCTCCCTTCTAAACTCCTTAACTTCAGTAACCTCAGACTCTATTTATTATAACTGTTCTAAAGGCTTTGGGATTTTGCACTGGTGATTCTCACTGTTTGACTAGCTTACTTCATTGATTCTGTTGATCAAATTATTCCTCTCACTCAGAACCTGACTAAATTAGCTTTTTTCACCCTATTGGAGTATTTTCACTTTTTTACTCCATACACATTCATTATTTTAACCATCACCATGTCCTTAGGTGAGCTTATGGGAACTTAGGAATTCATTGTGCACCATATGCTTTGATGTGAAATCCAATCAAATGTACAGTCCTTCTGTTTTGCACATCTGGTACAACTCTCTCCTCAGCTCTAAACTCCTTTAGGAATGAGACTTCTATTCTTCTATCTCTTTAATATCTTCCATTGTAGTAGTTTGCCCAACAACTTCTCCACTACCAGCCCATCAACCAAGGCATGTATAGTGACTAGAATGACTTCCTATGTAGAGTGAACACAATTTCTATGAAATAGATCCCCAAAACCTGGGTACAAAACCAGAGCACCATCACTCCCCAGTTCATGAATATTTGAAGGAAAAAAATCATTCTGGGGACTTAAGCATTCCTGTCCTATGATCATATTAAATATTAAATCATAATAAATTGGCATGTTGTTATTTTATGAACATAGGATCTAAAGAACACAACTTTCTTTCAATCATCAGTTCTCTTCAGCAAGTAATTCCTGTTTAGCCTTTCTATCTTCCTCCTAAATGAAGGTGGCGTTTTTATTTCTTAAAGTCCCCCCGAGTTTAGTTAGTATATTTAAAACATTTTTTCTGTTATTTATATACAGAAAATTGGTCTTTCATAACCCAAGAATAGATCTATTACCTCTCCTTTGAAAATTTGTGGCAATTATATTACCTCCCTTTTGAAAATTAAGGACATATTATAAATATTTCCCCAAAGTAAACATTCCTATTTTATAAGAAGACAGATGGATTTCTTTTTAAAACCGCCTATGTCAAAATTTCTGCCTGACACAAAACAACCCTGCTGAAACTTTATGCATAATTTCTGTTTCCACTTTTTTCTACCTTTCTGACAGTATTATAGTCATTGGTATGGAGAAATAGATTCCATGCTGTGGTGGCTAGGCTAATGTGTCAACTCGGCCAGGTAATAGTGCCCAGTTGTTTGGTCAAGCAAGGACATTTCATGGACTTTAATCATCAGTGAGTTGATTGCATAGATGGTTGATTACATCTACCATCAACTAAGGAGATTGCCATCAGCCATGAGTGACATCTCATCCAATCAGTTGAAGGCCTTAAAAGGGGAAGTGATTTCAGCATTCAGGGAAAGAGAATTCCAATCTCTACTTCATAAAGCCAGCGTGTCCTGGGAACTCATCAAGGACCTTCATAGGAGCCCCTGGTTTGCAACCTAACCTGCAGAATTTGGACTTGTGCATCCCCACCACCATGTGAGAGAATTTTACAAAATCTCCTACTATTTACAGGTATCAGTCGGTAAATAGTGTCTGTTCTATTTCCCTAGAGTACCCTGAATAATACACATGTCTAACAATTTCTGTCTGTATTTTTAATTGTCTGGTACAATGTTCTTTTACATTTTCTTGGAGTATTTTATTGTTTTGTAAGACCACAAGTCATAGAATGCTTCCAATTAAGGAAGAGATTTATGCAAACACAGATGAACTACAGTCTGAAATAAGATGGGAAGGGTTGGGGGTAGAGGAATTCTCTGTAGTAAAAGGTATGAGGTTTAATCAAGAACTGAAGAGGTTTGGGGAAGGAAAGGGGAGTCATTTCCAAAAATAATTAATTAGAAGTACTCTGTATATTTTTCTTGTGCTACCTGACTATTACTTGGTCCAGGCCATTTATCAAACGTCATCTACTAATACTGAAGTCTCTGTTGACAGTGGCACTCAGAGTTACAGACTTTAGGTCAGCATATTATTTTCTACAGCTCTGCCCTCCCTTGGTTATCTGAACATGGGCTCTACCAAGGTCTTTATAGACCTCAATAGGATGTTCTCATAGCATCACAGATAGGAACAGATGTCACAAATTTGCCCATTTCTTAAGGGCCCTTGGAAATTGTACTTATACTATTCATAGTACAGAAGCCTATTTATTTGGAATGTCCCAGTTCAAAGAGCGTGATATAGTTTCTGTCTTTGCCTCTCCATTTTGTCCAAGGGAAGAATATTTCTTATAGGTAAAACTGCTACAGAGTTGTGAGCCCTATGATGGAAAACCAGAAATATGATGACCATTTGTTTCTCTGAACAGTTGATATGTGCCTGACCATCCCTTTGTCCCCTGGTCCCTGTTGGTAACTTTCTCTGCAGGCTTTTATTAAAACCTCTTGGATTCCTTATTCAAATGTCACTTTGTTCTTTATGTGTGTTGAACATACATCCTTGTCTGGGATATCTTTGTCCACATGTTGGAGAATAAGTAGAAATGTGCAATCTGTTGTTCAATGCTTGATTCATATAGTTATATAAGTACAAACTCCAAGAAAAATTTAGAGCTTTGTTGCTGTTTGGTGGAGTCAGAGAAATAAATAACTTTTTTTATTTAGTTCAATGGCAAATATATTAAAGGCATTTAGCCAACAAAGGGAAAAAAGCCACAGCCTTTCTACCAGCTAGAACAAAACTCATTAGAGCTAAATACTGTTATCTGTGCAGGTTAAAGATTCATGTTCTGTTTGAATATTATAATATAATCAGCAACAAGGGACTAGTCAGTTGCTTATCCAAGAGACCTTAGTGAACTCGTTCTTGTTCCAGAAGGAATAGAGGGAATATAGCACAAGGAGTCCATATCTTTTCATCCAGCTGCCTTATGTTCCCTCTACCACCCCTACATCTGGAGCTCAATACATTCACAGATGGACTTCCTGAAATTCAGGTGCTTTTCATATACAAAAGGCAAATTGCCTGACTATTACTTTCTAATAAGTCTTTCACATAGAACCTAACCCTTTCGATCCTAAACTTTTTCTCTAACACTATTATTTCCTGTCCTTAGTTTTCTGATAGTGATTAAAAACTTCATGGAAATCAGAGTAAAGTTGCATCTACAGTGGATGATGAGCTGTGTGTAGGGAATTATCCATTTCCAGCAGTCCTATCCCTTGATCATCATTTCCCCCTATTTATCAAAAACAACATTTCTTGGATTCTCTGGACAAATAAACAGATGGAAGAAATAAACTGATTTGAAAGAAAAATTTCATAATTTTTTGAAATGTGAAAGATCCAGGCAATGTATTTTAGTCTGGAAGAATGTTGGAAAATCATTAGAGTTTATTGCCAGCATCACACAGGCTAAGTGATTTTGCTTTATGGTTCCAAAGTAGCCATGTGTTTTTTATTCCCATATACCAAGATTTTCATGATACTGGAAACACTGGGGGGAAATATTTAAATAATACTTATATGGAACAAGGAAAAATGTAAAGATTAATAGCCTTTCATCAAATTGGCCCTAAGTGACAAAACGCAGCTCATATTGTGGTCATTTTCCAAGCAAATCATGACCTCTGATTAAATAACTTAGGTGTTTGACTTCCTGCAAATCTAAGGACTATCAACAGAAGCTTTGTAGCAGTCTTATTAGACTCATTGGAACTATAATGAACCATTGGAAAGATACAAAAATTTTTAAAAAGTCCATTATGATTAATTTTCACAGGATGTCTTGGAAACCTTACAAGAGACATTTAGGTGTCTGCCTATTTATAATTAACATCACACCAATACTAATGCATTTTCCCAACAGGGATTATTTAAATGAAAAGCTTTGTTGCTGAGGGGCATAAATATATAGGATTGAGTCCCTGGAAGATGTGTTTTGCTGAGATTTTAGGACAATACAGTATTTTCTCCTGATGAGATGTTCTTGTCTTTGCTCCTATTTGAAATGACCATAAGGGAAAATTCCCTTGTGCTTTCTTTGGCTAAGGCAGCATGCTTACCTCAGAAAGAACTATGCAGCCATGGTAGACACAGCAGGAAGGAATTAGCTCTTTAGTTACATGTTGGGAAACCAGTTTCCAAGGTGTTTGTATATGGAATTTTATGATCAAATACAATCAAAATTGACAAAGGAATTTAAATTTGCATAAATGGAAATTGATAGTTAACATATAAATCATTCATGTATTTGAGTGGCCACGGGTAAAGTGGTGTTAATGTCTATGTAGAACTATAAGAAAATCATTTGCAACAATTCCAGTTTGAAAATAGTGGCTTCAGATGAGAAACTATTGGGCAATAGCAGTTATTACAATAAATTTGCCCCTGCCTCTAATCTTTTCCAATCCACTTCTGGGATATTCTTTTCAGGTAGTTTATGTCACTCCACAGCATAGACTCCTTCAATGACAATTTCCCCACCCCAAACCCCTCCTTTGCCTCCAGGTTTAAACTCTTTATCATGGGGTTACAGCCCTTGTAACCTAGCCAGTCCTTATGAAACCATTGGTCTTAATCCCTTCTATACTACACCAATCTGACAAGCTACTTAGAATTTCAGGACATTGACCTATGCTTTCCAATCATCCTACACCCTTGCTATTCTCTATCCAACAACAACAACAACTCCTGATCAACCTTAAAATCTTTAAAACTTCAGGTGCATGTGTAACTTTTATTTGAATCCTTCCTGGCCCGTCTCTGCCTGTCACTGTCCCTTGGGTTAATGCTTCCCACATCTGTGTTAACATAGCATCTTCTAAAAAAAATTGTAGCATCTTCTTTGGAACTCTATTGTCATGCCCATCAATTTATAACACTTGGCAGATTCTGATTGTGTGTCTGTAGTACCTAGAGAATGTCAGACCCTTATTCTTCATCATTTTAGAGGATATCTGACTCAATAAATATTTGAATGAAAAGACTTGTAAACCCAGGTTCAAACTAAGCTCTGTCATTGACTGGCTACATGGTCTTTTGCAAATACTGTAACATCTTTAATTAATTCCCTCATTTGTAAAGTGAAACTAAGATTACCTGTCTCACTAGGTTGTGAGGAATAATTAAGATAACCTATATAAAGGTACAGTACTTTGCATGTTAAAAGATGATGAAAAGAAATATCAGTTCCATTTCCTCTATGGAAAGAGTTCTGTTTACTCTCGTGGCTGCTTTAATTTTCCATCCTTTCACTCCACACATCCCTTCTTTGTAATCCCTGATCTGATAAAAGTAAGGGAGTTTTAATGTAATCACTTAGAAAAAATCTGGCTTGACCTCATGTTCAGCAAGTTCCGATCCCTGCAAAAGGATATTTAAAAGCATAAGTTTAAATTATGTGCCTCTAATCAAAATTTCTTTGTAAATTGCCAAATTGACTTCTGGATCAAGATGGCAGATGGAGCATGTGCTTTTACCTCCTTTTCATTTACACTGAAATTACTCTCTGGCAGTACAACATGGAATAAATCTACAATAGTGATGAGCATCAGAGCATGTGCCATTACCAGCCCAGAGATTCTGAAGAATCCTGTAAGGAAAGTAGTAGGCATCACATTGAGGCCTAAAGCAGAATAGAGAAAACAGCCACCATGGACATGCAATGGGGAGGCTGAAGTTGTGGTAGGAAGAGCTCTTTTAAGCACAATTGCAGATAGGCTTCCTGCTTGGTGTTAGCAATTACAAAGGGCAGGAATGGGCAGCAGGGAAGAACTGTATTCTCAAGAACAAAACAGTCAGATTCCTTCCTTCCTCCCATTTCCCCTCTCTACCCCCACTTACCTCCATGTAGTGATGGACAGAAAAATCTGTAACAAAGGATTTACCACCCAGAGTGAATATGTTAATTTCACTAAATAAATTAAGAGGATCTGAAAGGGCAGGGCTCTGTTGCTTTAGAGTTCATATTGGCAATGGAGTGAGAAGCATCACAGAGACTGAGAAAACTCTAAGCCTCCATAAGAGGCAGGGAGGGAAATATTCATAGGCTCTTTGACTCAAAGTTAAAGCCTCTGAGTTTTGGTATGGGGGCAGATGACTGCTCCCATGCCAGCAATAGCAGTTCCAGAAATTCTGTATAAGAAGAGCATGGAGGAGACCACCCTAATTCAATGGAAGAATCAAACAAGTGTGCGTTAAAGCTGCTTTTGCGTAATAACAGCTGTTTTGACTTGACTGCTTGCTGATTTCTGGTGGCTTTGTGGGGATGCTAATGGAAATTCAGGACTTTACTTGTCCTGTAGTTATGCCGCATAGCAAGCATACTTCCACCTTGGCTTATGTATTTATTTAGGATGGCTGACAAGAGGCCAATGAAGGTTATGGGGAAGAAGAAGTAAAATAATTCCAAAAATCTCTTGATCCCTGCTGTTCACAAAAATAGTGCCAGTCAAGAAATCTTCACTTTGACATAGTTTGTGGTCAATTCTTCTATTCAGGACAGAAAGGATAACTATCAGCTTTTACTATCTAAAAATAGGAAAAACAAATCAATAAAACCCATCTCAATGGCATACAGTAAGCATTGGATAGAATGGTTCTGCTTCAGGTACAGCATCTGTAATTATCAGCTGTGGTGTCTCTGATCCTCAGATCTCATTAGCGGGCTCAGGGACAGTGGCATCCAGGGTATCTTCTCATGATGATGGCAGAATCACAAGAGGGCAAGTCTAACTGTACCAACACATTTCACCATCTGTCTGCTCAAGTCTTATCCATTAATGCCCATTTAAATCAAACCAAGTCACATGGCCAACCCCAAAGCCAAGGGTAGAGAAGTTTACCTGAAAACCATAAGGCCATGGTAAGAGTATAAATGTATTAAACAATTCAGGCAGGTAGTGAATCATTGTGGCCAATAATTTATTCTACCACAGAGAATGATACCAACACTTAGCTGTAAACATACCAGCTCCTTGAACCAATCAATTTGTCTTTCATCCTTCATATAACCCTCTAAACAGAGATCAATAAATATTTGAGAAAAAAATAATAGGAAAGAAAGGATTCCAAATTCTGCATATAGTTTGATGGAGAGTTATTGGATTCTACAAGAATTTAAAATAAACTGATCTTCAGTGGAGGTTCCTCTCTTCTCAACTCATGTTCTTTCCACCAATGTCCACTCTTGTTCTGCTCTATCAAGGCCATGTGCAATGAGACTGTAGTGCATAACGGAAGAACTTGCACGAGGATTGAAGTGAAATTTCATTGTCCTGGAGGTACCTGATAAATCAATTGAGATAAAATGACAAATATCTGCATAGACTATAAAGCTGCTTTTCCAAGAAGATTTGGAATTTTATTGCACTGATGTATTTTGAGACGATAACATCCACTATAGGGTAGTGGATAATCTAGGGTAGGTTATAATCTTGGGGCTTCCCATGAACCACTAGCTTTCCATCACAAATGATTGTTTAATGGTATCTGTTTCTAGTGTGAAAATTCATTTTTAAAAGTTGTAGAGTGACAAGAAAAGATATTTTCAGATAACATACTATTAAAAAGAGGAAATGCATGATTATGAATTAATTTTTTGGTAAACTATAACCAAGAGATTCTATTTTAAAGACAGCAATGAGAACTTTATTAATACTTTCAGTGATATCACTTCACTTAAATAAAAGTTAAATTAATTGTAAATTATTTATAATAGTTGGATTCTAATTAAAATAACTTACAAACTATGAGACTAGAAGTTTAAAAGCTGAAGGGCATGCTGTAACTACAGGCAGATGACGGGGCTGAAATCCATACCCATTTATTGTTATTACTCATAAATCTCACCTGACATTAGCAGAATTCAGCCTGTGAATCATAGGCTTGCATTCACTCCTGAATCCCATGTCTTATCTTATCTAGACAGAAATGTGTTAATTAGCATAACAACATAGACTGTACAGTTGTGTGATCATTATAAATTTGTAGCTGATTTCACTAAATTCCTATTCTGCAAATCCATTATCATTGGATTTAATGGACAGAACCTTATAATGTTGAAACTTGGCAGGTATTTTTAAAATGTTCCTTCCCTGTAAGCCAGTATAACCTTCATTTTATTTTTGTCTCAAATAGTCAAATTCTTTTCATCTTTCTCTTCCTCCCTCTCTTCCTCCCTTCTTCCCTTTATTCCTTCCTCCCTTCCTTGCACTTTCTTTCTAAATTATTGAATACTAAAATAATATAATCTTCAAAAATCATATACTCTTCATTCCCTCTTTAGCAAAATCTTGGTACTGTTTTAGACTCAGTCTAGGAGCATTTAGTTATGGGATAATCATTGTAACTGTCATATGGAATACACAATAACATGTACTATTATAGATAGAACTTTTCAAATCAAATCACTTTATTTACAATCAATGAACATATTTCTATAAAAACAATAATCTGCAAGCAATCACACAAGGAAGGGAGTTGCAGAAGGGGGTCATTTGTGAGACTTCAATGAGTTATATAAAAAACATAAAATGATACTCAAAAATGTCACTATTATTGCTTGATTAATTATAGCAGAAAATAAAATCTAAGTTATTTCAACAGTACCTCATATATTAAGTACTTAATTTTTGTTTTTCCAAGCTTTTTCCTAATCTGTCATCACTGTTAAGCACCACAGTAATCCAATGAAACAGAGCAGACTTTTATTAGAGAGGGCATGTGTTTCCTTGGTCTTTTAACACATCTGATAACAGGGTTCAACTCTTCAACTTTCTCTAGGGCAGGTGTTTTATATATATATATATATTGCTTATTTTTATTTTTTTAAAGATACTTAAATTACATAAATGCTACATAAAAAATAAAAGTGATTCCCATATGCCTACTCTCTACACCTCCCACATTAACAATATCCTTCATTAGTGTGGTACACTCATTGCAATTGAACACATTTTGGAGCATTGCCACTAAGCGTGGATTATAGTTTACATTGTAGTTTACACTCTCTTCCACACAATTTTGTAGGTTATGGCAAGATATACAATGGCCTGTATCTGTCATTGCAATGTCGTTCAGGACAACTCCCTAGTCCCAAAAATGCAGGGCAGGTGATCTTAAACTTTTTTGTTCCATGGATACCTTTGCCAGTCAGGGGAAAACCACGGGCCCCTTACTAAGCCCACACTATGCTGTGTATTATTTAATAGGTATATCACATCTGCACCAACATGTCCCCACAAAAATAATGCTTTTTTGAAATTCAATTCAAGCTCACGGACCCCTGGTTAAGAACCCCTGCTCTAAGGTAAACCTGGGCAGTTGCTTAGTTTCCACTTCCCAGCTGCTCAGAGGTTTTTGATGAGATTTGAAAGTGATGCTTCATTATTTCTAATGTCTCAATGAGACATGAAGGTATATGTTTGCAAGAGTGAGGTAGCAAGCCAGAAGAATGAAATAATAAGGGAATATAATGCATAGGATTATGTTTTAATGGGTATGCTTAGGTTTATCATTAACTGATTAGGATCTTTATAAACCTTTCTTCTTTGAACTAAAAGATAATGTAAAATTAGTCCTCTGACAAAGTAGGCAAGTGAATTTTGAAAATAGGATCTGTCCAATGAATGTTGTACTTTAAAGTAGTGTCTTACTTGTAAGACACTATTTTAAAGAATGTGGTCTTATCTAGTTTACAAAATAATTCTGGGACTCATCATTGAGAATCCTCTTCAAAGCTGATTTACAAGACACATAAAAACATGTATCATTAATGCTCAAATTATAACATTTTCTGAGCTCAAATAAATGTACCCAACTTGAACACTTACCTACCTCATTGATTAATGTTAGTTTGTTTGGGTGATTCTCCAAACTCAAATATTCCTCCAGTATGGATATTAATGACATCAATGATGCAAAGTCTTTTCGCACAGAATTCCAAAAAAGTTTTAACCAAGTGTAGACTTCTTTGAGAAAGAGCAAAACTACCAAAGATAGCCATATTAAAAAAGCAATGCTCATTTGGACAAGCAATCTCTTGTAAGATCATCGAACATCTTGAAAACTCACATATTATGGGTAGATGATCAAGACTTACAACTTTTTCCTGTGATAGAACATTTTTGTACAGTTATTTAATGTTTGGTGCCATTTAAGCAAAGATAATTTTTAATAGCAATAGCTCTAAGAAGTTATGATAAATCAACACCCCTGTTTATAACTCTGAACGTATAATATGTTGTTCAAAGGTAATGGACTTTATTGTAACAAAATTGCTGTTTGTATCTAAAAAGTTTCCTGGTAAAAGAAAATTTTGGTCAAAATCATCTAAATGGACCTATGTGTATGAAGTAGTCACTGGAATTGACAATATTGAAATTTTGTCTGTTATTTTGAATCATAATTAGTGAATAGGAATCATATCTCCCAGATTTATAAAAGATGCACAAATTCTATTAATAGTTTTTGTCACAGGGGCCACAATTAGCAAAGACTCTAAATAAATGGCATAATCAATATCATTGTGTTCTTAATATCAGTCTTTGATTCTTGTAACAATTATTAATCCAGTAGGACACCATAGAGGAAGGCATATTGTATGAAACTGATGTTGGCAATTTAGATTCAAATGGGTATTTTAGTCTTATTCAAGTCCTTTTGCCTCTGCTAATAAAGATGTAATAATGTAAGAGGAGAAATGTGTGTGTGTGTGTGTGTGTGTATTCCAGAGAAGAATAGGAAGTAGTGTATTATTCACTTCTAGTCTATCCCAGAGTGAGAGCAGCCATAACAGAGCTTGAAGTAGAAATCAGAATAAATGAAGCAACATACATTAAAGACTGTGTCAGGGTGCTAGTGATTGTTCCCAGTGATTCAGGATTAAAACAGGGGACCCGACAAAACGTTATTGTAGTGTGGTAAAAGGTATCTGAGAGCAAATATGCCAAAAACATAATTAAGGGACATGAAAGTCATTATGAATGAAACGAATTGAAAAGCTGACAGGGAGGAAAAAGTGTTGGGAGCCTGCTGTATGGAAGCAAAATCAGTAATGCTCGTTTTAAGGAAGACCAAAAACCGGCTAGGTATGCAAGCTTTTCGTGGGAAATTAAATGAAAGTAACGGACTGTAAATCAATAACTCAATAAAGGGGGCAGAAAGCTAATGGTTCCTTTGTTTCAAATTGTAAATGGCATTTTTGTATTCCATTGTAAACCTTAAGTGATGGCTTTGTTAATTACAACATAGAAAGCCTGCCATTTCACTTTCCTGACTATAACAATTTCTACTTTACTAAGCCTTGACTTTATTTACTTCACATTTAGGTACTGACAAGATGTGAACTAAGGAATATAACTAACTGTTCTAGCATAGGGAAAATTTCTAGAGACAAGATATTCATCTTCAATGATTAGGGTCCAATTGAATGGGAGGGAAAAGACATAAGGGGCAAAATTAGTAAAAGGAAATGTTGGCAAGAGAGAGTAAAAGACCAAAAGATTTTAAAAAGTTTTACTATGCCGAAAAGCCAGATATCATTGGTCATTATCCTTTGTGTTTCTTGGAACAGGAAATATGCCAAATCTGAAAATACATCCTTATGTTAGAGGTGAGAGCCTATGAGTCTGAAAAGTTTTGAAAACTTCTGATAAAGGCCAAAAGCCATCTGAAACTAAATTATGGAGTGCAGAATGTCATGCTGTTCTGGGATATCCCAAAGTGAAGCCTCGAGGTGTTTAGTATATCCTTCATAAGGAGCTGTTGGTCAATTGTCGGATATTATTTTGTATGTATATTTTTTGTATTGTGTATATTTTTCACTTTATGTTCTCTCTCTGCATCTCTCACTGTCTTCCTTTATCTCCATCCTCCTTTTCTATTCCCGGACCCTTTGAACACCATGAAATTTTTCTGGCAATCTGCATGTTCATTAACCTTCCTTATATTAAATAAAACAAAACAACAACAAAGATACCAACCTCTAATCAGTTTTCAATTTGCTAGCTCTCTGTTTTCCTCCATTGTTCCTTTACTCTATTACATGTTATAAGAACTCTATATAAGGGTCAATTTCAAAGAACAGTCCCTAAATGCCATTTTTTATAATGGTATTTTGGAGTAGGACTTTGCTGATGACTCTTTGTATCCATTTTATATATTTAAAATAGGTTAAACAGAAACACTTGCCCTTCTATATGCCAGTCATCATTAATGCAGCTCTATTATCTTTCTTGGTATCTTCTCCTTTTCATATTATAAAGCCCTTATCCTCTGAAACTCTCCTGATAGGAAATTGCTTTACAGTAATCACATCTCTTAACCTCTCCAGACCCTTTCTGTTCATGCTTTGTCATCTTAGAAATTAGACAAGAAAAATGGAATGTGGTGTGTAAAATGTCTTTACACACTTCTGAATTGATTTCCATTCCTATATGTGAGTCCACAAAGAAGTCTGCAGCACCATATATTGCATTTAAAACATCGACATGTCTAAGATGATGATGAAAAACGCATGTTTTATTAGTAATTATGTAACTAAATATCACACCTCTTACCAAAGAATACTCAGAGTACTTTTATCTAGTGGATGTGTATCTTTAGAATTCTTTCATAGCTAGCATATTAGAAGTGGACATAGGCCTAGGGAAGGGATCTTTTCCAAGACTTAATTTAGAGATGAGGAAAATGAGCCAGTCTTCTAATAAAGAACAGTGTTGAAATGCCCAACTATTAGGTCTATACTATTTCCATGGCATATTGATGCCTACGGCATTGTCAATACAGACTGGTATAATTTAGAATGGATATTTTTCTCTGTCAAGTATTGCATTAACAATTAAGACCATTATAGTTTTAATAGGGCAGGTGGAAGGAAGGAGTAGAAAGCAAGTAGTAGTCCTTTGCTTCCCAACTATAACTTGGCGATTTAATCACCTTGACATACTTCTGATCAACATATTACATTTGATCACAACATTCTATTTGATTGGCACCTTGTAGATTAACTTCGAAAGTCTTTAATTTTCAAAACTTGAAGCTTTGGAAATCACTGAGTGATAAGGAGGATAATCATAAAGATAGCAGCTTCAACTTATACAGCATTTTTATATACATGATCTGATTTGATTTTTACCATAACCTCAAGAGGTTAGAAAAAATTATTACCAATTAGTTCATTTTTTGAGAGCAATGCTTAGAAATGTTTTAGTGACTTACTGAATATAGCAATGTTTTAAAATAGCTGATATATGTCTACAACCAATCCACCTTGTCTCCCCTTCCAGGGTCTTCCTTCTACCATACTATATTCCTTTGGAACTTCTCTTGATGCAAGTTTGATGAAACATTGTATGTATTAAGTAATTCCAAATTTATATTCAGTTGAAAACAGCAATTCACATATGGGTTCAAAAGGGTGCTCTTCATGCTTGGAATGATCCCTAAGGGATTACTATTTCAGGTACCACTTACTCCAGCCAACCACCATCCATAGGTAGCCACTCTTCAGTGCAGCACTTGCATCCAGACCTTTATCATTGTCTCTAGGTAAATATCTTTGATATTTTTACGAACTACCTTACTTTGCCAGGACCAGCCACCTTAATCAGTATCAGGGAGTGTTTCGATGATTTGGGCTCTACTCAGCCTTCATTCTAAGGACACTTCTGACTTCTAGATCTGTAACTTTATAGGAAAATTCTCTCCATAAAATTTTTGTTTTAATGTTACCAAGAGAAGTGGAAATCTTTTAACTCTCTTATATTTAAATATAAACCTTTTTAAACTTCACAAACTTGCAAAGACTGTGAAGACTGGGTAATCAGAGCTGAGCAAATGTAATAGCAAATTTTATATTTACATTCTTTTTTAAAAAGATTTTTCTACTTTACTTACTCAGCCTTACTACTTGGCTAAGGCTTACTAGGTAACACTGGTTTTCCTTTTATTAGTAGAATAATAAAGTTTCTACACACCTTCAAGTCTTTTACACTGGGAGAGAACGTTCTTCCCCTACGTCTACTCAATTGATTGATTCTTGTCTTTCTGGTCCCATCTCATTGTAGCTTCCACTGAAAGGCCTTTTTTGACCAATTTACTTAGCCAACACCCTCCTTCACTGTCCTCTATCCCCCTTGTCCCTCTGTCCCAAGTGTGTTGTCACTTGACCCTGCTCATTTTCTTCTGAGCACTTCCTACCTCCTAGAATTATCTTATTTGCTTGCTTATAGTGTAGAGGTTATAGCACAGAATCTGGAGCCAGGCTACCTCTGTTCAAATCCCAGTACCTCTAGATATGTGAGCTGGGGCAAGACCTTTAACCATTTTGTGCTTCAGTTTTCTTATCTGTTAAATGGTGTCAATAATAGGACCTATGTCCTATGGCTGTTCTGAGGAATGACGAAGTTAATATTTGTAAATGGATTGGTGCACGTCACTTGGCAAAAGAAATGATTGTGTCCAATAGCAATGAAAAGGGCCTACATCCTGATGAAACTGTAGGTCTCATAAGAGCAAAGACACTGTCTCTCTTGATTACCTTTCATTCCGCCACCTAGAACAATGCCTGAGGCCTATTAATCAATCACCCAATAGATAGGTTCTTAAATGAAGTTATTTTTTTTCAAAATGTGATTATATTCAAATATTCTTTTGTAATCTGTTTTGATTTTAGTTTCCCTTAACATATCATGAAAATAATATAGATTTATAAACAGATATCAACAAACTATGGCCTGCAAGCCAAACTACAGACAGCTGTCTTTTATGGAAATAAAGTGCTATTGGACATAGTCATACCCATTCATTTACATATTGTCTGCTGCTATGCTCATGTGTCAAGGGCAGAATTGAATAGTTCGGTCAGAGATTATATGTCCCCCAAGCCAAAAATATTTGTTATCTGGTCCTTTACAACAAAGTTAGCCAACCTCTGATCTATACCATAAGTTTAAGGGCTACATGGAATTAGACTTTATGAAAATGCAATAGTGTATGGAAATATTTAAGTAGTATAGTATGGTATAAGTTTATATTGTACATAGCTTGTTTGCATTTTTTACTTTGAAAACATTGTTGAGATTAATTTGCAAGAGCAAGATTTTGTGTTCACTGTTATGGACCCAATCACTTCCCCTACAAACACATGTTCAAGGCCTACCCACAACCTTGTGAAAGTGAACCCATTTGTAAATAGGATCTTGGAAGATTATATTAAGATGGGCCAAGCTGAATCAGAGTGGGCTTTAATCTAATGTGACTGGAGACCATAAAGCATAAGAAATTGGACATAGTAGTAATAGGAGACACAAGGAGACATATGACCATGTGACAAAGGCAAACATTGAGTTATGGATTTCTGGCAAGTTACCACCAGAATGCTACAGACTACAGGGAAATAATGGCCTTCCAACACCCTGGTTTTGGACTTCTAGCCTCAGATAAAGACAATAAGTTCCTGTTGTATAAGCCCATCCTTCTGTAGTATTTGTTATAGCAGTCCTGGCAAACTAAGACACACAGTTGCAACATTATTTCCTCAGATTAAATTCCTGGGAGTTGATGGAAAAAAGGGATATTGGCTCTTTTAAAGCAATTGGAACATAGCATCAAACTTCTCTCAAAATAAATTGTTTTTGCTTATACTCCCATTAATCTTTTTATGAGTACAAATTTCCATACCAAAAATAGTTATCAATATTCTTTTTAATATTTTCCAATAGTTTTCCAGTAGTTTTAGCATGCATTCTGCTCATGAGGTTGTGTTAACAAATTGCCTGTGTATGGTTTTGGTGATTCTTTATAGGCCAAGGATTATAGAGTATTTTATCTTTTTCTCACAACTTTAGTCTTTGTACAGTCAAATCCATTTCAGCATCTTTAATGACATGATTTTAAAAGATTTTCTCACTCTAAGATTATATAAACATTCTTCTAGCTAGTGCAAAGTGGCTCAAAATTTATTTTTTCCCTTTTGATTAGCCAACTTTATAAAATGTGTTTTTATGAATGATCCAAAATGTTCCCATCACAATTGTATACTGAATTTTGTTTATACATAGAGAGTGTGTGTGTATATATATGTGTGTGTGTTTGCATGCACATACATAGGACTTTCTTGGGAATTTAATTCCTTCTCATTGATATAGTTCTGGTAATCACTATTTTCAATACACTACAGTGTTTTCATAAATACATTTTATATTATTTTACATTATCATGATTTTATATCTATGTGGCAGTTTGATATTGTTTATGAATTCCAAAAATACGTATTGGCTTACATTTGTAAACTGGTCTGTACCTCCAGGCATATTAGATTATATTGAATTCACAGGTTTCACTTTTGCTTGATTAAATAATGATTAAGGTTTTGATTGGGTCACATCAGTAGGACTTTGCATTCCTGCCCCCTTGGTGGGCAGGTACTCACAGAGAAAACGGCAAGGCACAAGAGTTAGTTGAAGTTTTGAACTGGAGCCTGGGAAGTAAACATAAAGGAGAAGAACAAAGAGGAATAGAGACAGCTCCACAGAGACAGCAGAGTCCCCGGGAAGAAAGATGAGCCATTTGCCTGATAGTCTACTGCTGACTTAGTGGAGAGAAGCAAGCCTGAGCCTGGAGAAAATCCAGTCTCAGGGAGAGAGACAAAGCCTAGAAAGCCTGATGGCCTACAGCTGATATTGGAAGAAGCTGGGACCACAGAGCCTTAAGAGGAAGAGGAAGATCTTGCTCCAACACATGGCAACACTTTGGTGAGGGAAGTAACTTATGCTTTATGGCCTGGTAACTGTAAGCTTCTACCCCAAATAAATACCCTTTATGAAAGCCAACAGATTTCTGGTATTTTGCATCAGCACCCCTTTGGCTGACGAATCCTATCTATCTATCTATTTATCTATCTATCTAGTTTTATAGTACAGTTTATTTAGAGTTGGCAAGTCCTTGTTTTATTGCCCATCTTTACAAAGGAATTCTGAATCATTGATCAAGTTAATAAGATATCTGTTTCCAATTATCAATTATCTTATGATTCCTGAGTAAAATAATGTGGCAGTTTGAAATTATTTTATGAATCCCAAAAAGAGATTATGTTTGTAAGCTATTCCTCTGGCTATGGTACCCTTTGCATTAAATTCAACTGAGGGGCTTTGATTATATTACTAGATGAGATCGATTTAGGGCTTTTGATTGGGCTACGTCAATGAGGCATGACTCAGGTTGAGTCTCTGTCCCCTTGCTGGGTCTGATATAAACAGAAACACAGAGACAGACTCTTTCAGAACAGACACAGGAAAAGGAAGCCTCAGTGTTTGATCCTGCCATGTAAGACAGAAGATCGCTTGAGCATGAAGCCCCAAAAGGCTGGGCCTGCGGAGCAGCTCAAGAAGAAAGGGTGAACCCAGAGGGGAAGGCTGAAACCTAGGCAGAGATAGGTGGCCATCTTGCTTCACCACGTGGCAACACTCCATGATTAACAGTAGCTGATTTTGGTGAGAAAGCATCTCTAATGGTGCCTCGGTTTGGACATTTCACAGCCTTGGAACTGTAAGCTTTTATCCCAATGAATGCCCTTTATAAAAGCCAACACTTTTCTGGTACTTTGCATCAGCAGCCCTTTTGGTAAACGAAAACAAGTAGCAATAATAATGTTCCTTGTAATCTTTGCTGACATCCTCTCCCATATCCCTCACAAAGGTTTCATAATTTATTTATATGGATTTTACAAATTTATTTTATTATATATATTACAAG
The DNA here is from genome assembly GCA_029593785.1 of Cabassous unicinctus. Lineage (NCBI taxonomy): Eukaryota > Metazoa > Chordata > Mammalia > Cingulata > Chlamyphoridae > Cabassous > Cabassous unicinctus. The sequence continues at coordinate 39,127 of JAQZBX010011999.1, forward strand.
ATAGTTTTTTGGTTTTGATATTTTGAATTAGATTTTTTTCTTTCATTGCTATTTCCCAAATAGTTATTTCTTGTATAGTTTGATACATTTTGTTTGATTAGGTCTATATGTACTGTAGTTTGCTCAGCTCATTCTAGGAATGGTGAAGCAGATGGGATGGACTTAAACATAAGCAGCACTGACTGGCTCTCACCTTTCATAAAGGCACTTGGAAGGAACCCAACACAAATTAACATCTAAGCTCACACAATATACACAGACACACATTATTAAATAGTATATATTTAATAATACACACACAGAATTTTCAGATGGTGGTAATTTTATGCATGATTTTCCTTGTTTTTGAGCCAAAGCCCTTTTGCCCTGTTAATATGCAAAATTTGTGGGGGTGAGTAATATTTACCTGAGATTTAAATCTCTAGGGCAAAGCTTTTCATATCTTTTCACAAATGCAAAGTTTATTAGAGGGCTAGTAAAAGAGCTTTTAAAGAGGATAACACAGAAGTTCCAACAATGAGAGAAGGCAAGGGGGAAAGAAACCAAGCAAAACAGGGATGCTGGTCTAGACCAAAAAAAAAAAAAAGTAAAAATCTCCACTGTATATTTTAGGCTACAGATAGGCAACAGGTAGTCCAGCTACTCTGACAAATCTACCTCTCATATCCCCCTCTTTGGCAAGGACAGAAGCATGAATTATTTATCAAATTCAAACAAATATCTCCCTTCTCTTCAAACTACAACATTATACTTATTTTATATTAGTCAGAAGAGTAGACCAGAGTGGGTGTGTTTCATTTGGATTCCCAAGACTGATGGAGAACGTTTTCATGAGCCATATTTGTGCAAGGGAGAAAATTGACAAATAAATTATCCTTTCCTTTCCCATCATAGGCAATCAATCACAGGATTGAACTTTTGATTGCTCAATAAACATCCTTAGTATCTTATAGTTTTAGTATATTAAACTTTGTAAGGCCAAGAACATCTTGCAGGATATACAAATATACACATATATATACACTGACACATTTATTTCTTCATCTTTTCTTAGCTGTATTTACCCTAAAATAAAAAATAAAAAAATTTTGAATTTCCATATGAAATGTGCAATTGGCGTAATGCACATGTCCACCATTGTATTAATGTGGCTAAACTGATTTTAAGAAGAATATTGGGACTTTTGCTTCTGTCCACAATGAAATAATTGGAAATTAATTTACCCTCTTGCCATGAACAGGAAAAACAAATAAAATTTTGAAATTACTATTTAAAGGCATTGGTCAACAGGAAACATAGGACGGTGATATACGAAAGAAGAAAAACAGATGAGACGATCCCTATGATCCACTTGGATTCACTTTCTGGATGGTGGCATAAATAAAACACATCAGTCTCTCTGAGTTGCAGGGACAAAGATGAGTATTTGAGGAGGTTAATGTGTCTGCAGTTTCTGGGATGGAGAACTGGAGAGGGAGGAACTGTGCAGAGAAAGATTGCCAGAAATATATTATGAGATCTCCTTGCATCTGTTAGCAGAATATTAAGCCATCATTAGCAGACTGAAATTGCATGAAGTCAAGCAAATAACAACCAGGAATTGTAGGCTGATTAATTCCCACTGTACAAACAAGGCTTGGAGACCTTTGGGTCTGACCAGCCAGAGAGAGGAGTCCTTTTGAACAGCCAGTATGTTCTGTGGAGATATCAGAATATCAAGCCTTTATAGTAGGAATAATATCTTGATTGTGATGGCAATTACATTGAATTTGTCAAAACTCACCAAACTGTACACATAAAATGGTACTTCTTTTTGTGTGTGTGGTTTTTTTTTTTTTTTGATTTTTTTATTTTTAAAGAAGCTATAGATTACATAAATGATACATTGAAAATATAGGGGATTCCCATATACCCCACCTTCCCCCCCAATTTTCCCCATTAGCAACATCTTTCATTAGTGTGATACCTTGTTATAATTGATGAACACATATTGAAGCACTGCTACTAAGCATGGTCAATAGTTTACATTATAGTTTACACTTTGTACCTCACATTTTTATAGATTTTGACAAAATGTATAATGGCCTGTATCTATCTTTGCAATGTCATTCTGAACAATTCCAATGTCACAAAAATGTCCCATGTTATACCTATTCTTCCCTCTCCCTACCCTGAGAACCTCTGATGAACACTGCCTTTATATCAATGATACAGGTTCTTCCATTGCTGGAAAAATAATAAGTCTAATTTAGTGTACATTTGCATTCCCCCCTTATGTTTGTTCAGTCCTCAATCTTGAGGATATTAGGATGGTGATGCCCACTCTGTTTCTGATTGAGAGGGGGCTTACATTCCATGGGGCAGATGGATAGAACTGTCTTGCTTGCAGTTGTAGATACTCTGTTTTTTGGGATGGGCATTGTTCATCTTCATCCTTTTGTTAGTTGTCCTGAGTGAGTCTGATGAACCGTAGAGTATGTGTTGCAACTCTGCTGAGATTCAGGGATCAACTGGCATATGAACAGGCTGAAGATTTATGTCTCTGGGACATATATTTAAAGAGTATAGTGCTAATTATATGTTCAAATAAAAGGGGCAGAAGAGCCATGTGTAGGGAAATTATAATAAGTCTAACTCAGTTACATTGAGGAACATATATTCCAAGTTAAGGCCCACTGACAGGGTGCCGAAATCCTGGGGTTGTCTGCCCTTCCTGTAGTGTCTATATGTCTCTAGAGCCCTCAAGA
>JAQZBX010012000.1:0-41863 GCA_029593785.1 Cabassous unicinctus
TATCAAGGACCTATATATAAAAGTGACACTTTCGCACCTCAAGGGAGTTTTTCAAAAGGGTGAAAAGGCATCCAACTCAATGGGAGAAAATATTTGGCAATCACATATTCAATAAGGGTTTAATATCCATGATATACAAAGAGACCATACAACTCTACAGTAAAAAGTCAAACTACCTTGTTAAAAAATGGGGCAAAGACTTGAAAAGACAACTGTCCAAAGAAGAAATACAAATGGCAAAGAAACACATGAAAACATGTTCAACATCCCTAGCAATTAGGGAAATGCAAATAAAAATTACAATGAGATGCCATTTCACACTTATTAGACTGCTGCTATTAAAAAGTCAGAACACTGTAAGTGTTGGAGAGGATGTGGAGAGATAAGAATGCTTATTCACTGTTGGTGGGAATGTAGAATTATACAGCCACTGTAGAGGACTGTTTGGCTGTTCCTAAGGAAGTTGAATATAGGCTTGCCTTGGGACCCAGCAATACCATTACTATTATATACCCAGAAGAACTGTGAGCAGAGACACAAACATACATCTGAACACCAATGTCCAAGCAGCATTATTTACAATTGCCAAAAGTTGTAAACAACCCAGGCATCCCTCAACTGATGAATGGACAAATAAATATTTGTGTTTATACATGATGGAATACTATGCCGCGGTAAGAAGAAATGAAGTTGTGAAGCATACGACAACATGAATGAACTTGGAGGAATTATGTTGAGTGAAGTAAGCCAGACACAAAAAGAAAAATACTGTGTGATTGTACTATTATGAACTAATTATCTCATGTAAACTCATGGAAAATAGAAGGAGGGTATAGAATGGAAAGCTGAGGGTTAATCTGCAGAATTGTTAAAAAGGTTGTTTGCAAATCTTTGGAAATGAATAGAAATGGTGTTTTTTAACTATCATAGATATTATATGGGTATGACGGTGGTTGAAAGGGAAAGTCTAAAGTCGTGTATATTACTAGGGGGAAAGCTAAAAACTGTAACATGGGACTGCATAAGATAGTTAAACCTCAGGTGAAACACAAATAGGGGTGATATTGCACACATAAGACTGTTTTTCAAAATATAAATACAAAAAAATATATTAGATTTTGGCACCATGTTCAGATAACTTTTATGCTCATATCTTGTGTTATATCTCAGGTTTTACATTCTATTTTCCCTTTGTCTTTAATCTGGATCTTTTCTACTACTCTGCCATCTAGTTACTTTATTTTTGTTCTGTGTTTAATCTAGTAAATCCATAGAGTACATTATTAATTTCAAATATAACATTTTTTTCTTTTAGAATATTCATTAGATTCCTTCTGAAGATTAAAATTTTCTGTTAAATTATTTTCACATTTTGATTTATTTGCTTAAATATAATTAACATATATTTTTAAAATATCAGTCTATTAATGTCAAAATCCAAATTAATTGTGTCTGTAATTCTCTACTAGGTTTTTAATCTCTTGAATTTTAGTCAGACAATGATGGGGAAATCATAGACACATGCTTACGGTCATCTTCCAGCCCTCACCTACTCCCAACCTCCTTTTCTATTGTTTGATGATGTTTTGCCTGTTTCCATTCCACAACCTAGAGGCGGAGTTAGGTTTAATAAAAGTCCTGACCAGGCCTTAAACTGAGAAACTGGGAATAAGCATTTCCAGCTGTTTCTCAGTAGCAGCGCCCCCTCCCACTGGGCCTGTATAAATACCCTGTACTTGGGCAGCACACATTGGTCTCTCCTCTCTGACAGAAAGTGCACTGTGCAGAGCTGCCAGCCTCCAACCCTGACCTGACCAGTTTGGCCTCCCCAGGAGACCAGCCATGATGGGATTTCTTCCCCTGCTCTCTTGGGCCCTTGTGCTGGGTCAGTAATAAAGCAGTCATTTGCTGAAAGTTTCTGTGTCTGAGCCTTTGTTCCCAGGATGCTCCATGTAGCAACTCATTCCACAGTTGGTTTTGTTCTTTAGATGCCTTTCTTAAGTTTTTTTTTTAATTGGATGTAGAAATTACATGTTAAAATTTGCAGGAAATGTGGATTACCTTCTCTTATGAAAGTTAAGTTTCCATCTCAGGAATAAAAACAGATCATTGCAATCTTGTAAAAGGTTTATTTTATCCTTTGTCAGTATTGGCATTTTAGTTTTAAATTATTCCTAGTCTCTATGACCTCTGAAGTCTCAGCTAAAGGCCTAGGGTATTTACCACAACAGCTCTACTTTCACATTGAGCATGAACCTCTTATCTCCCCAGCAATGAGTTTATGCTGAAATCTGAACTCAGCTCTTTGCTTTCTGTTGTATTTATTGGAGTCTTGTCCTGTTTATGATGGAATTAGTAGCAGATAATTGTCACGGGGTAGTTGCATGCAGATTTTTCTGGTCATTTCCATGATTTTCCCTCTTCTTCAGGCTTTTGTTTTCCCATTTCTAGGTGTTTTCACTATTTCAATCTCCTGTGTCTATTTTTCAACCCAGTGGAAATGCAGCATTCTGCCAAAACCTATTTTACCACACTGGGAATTGATAAATGACCTCAGGGAAAATCCTATGATAAAAGTGATGTTTACCTATTTGTGAAACCATTTTTCTTCCAGCAATAGTGATCCCTCAAGTATTTACTCTGCTGGTTTACTTTAATGTCTTTAAACAGGCATTCCTATATATTATACAGACTTTTTCATTGTTTTCATTGGAAAAGATTCATCCCATAAAAATTCCTCTGTCATACCTGGACTTTTTGTTGCATCTCCAGTGGATAGAACTTACACCTCTTATCCATGGGGTCTTAACAGTTTTTGTTCCACGGATCCCTTTGCCAGTCAGGTCCAATGAACACTACCGTAATTTATTTATTGCATACCTTCATAAGTGAAGGAAATGCTATATTTCAGTTAGAGGTTAGAGAAAATGTAGCAGTTTGGCAGTTTGATGTAATTATGAATTCCAAAAATAGATATTGGATTATGTCTGTAAACTGGCTGTTAATCTGGGCATGATTAAGTTATGATTAGGGCGTTGACTGGGCAACATCAATAGGGCAATGAGCCCCACCCCTTGGTGGGTGGGGTCTCCAAGATAAAAGACATGGCAAAGGACAGTGTTGGAGCAGTTCTGATGTTGGAGTTCTAGTGAGGAAGGAGAGAATGCCCCGGGTGAGACGAGCCATTCACCTGAGAGTTTACAGCTGGCTTTGTAGAGAGAGGCAAGCCTAGAGATCCTCATAGTATACAGCTGACCTTGTGGAAGAAACAGAGGAGCTAAGCCCAGGGAGAAACAAAGCCCCGGGAAGAGAGGAACCCAAGAAGCCTGAACCCTAGCAAACATCGTTAGCTGCCTTGCTCCAACACGTAGCAACAGATTTTGGTGAGGGAAGAAACTTACGCTTTATGGCCCAGTTACTGTAAGCTTCTGCCCCCAATAAATACCCTTTATAAAAACCAACCGATTTCTGGTATTTTGCATCAGCACCCCTTTGGCTAACTAATACAGAAAATAAAGATAATAAGTTGATTTTTTTCAATTCAAGCTCATGGACCCCCTGAAATCTTTACACAGACCCCTTGGGGGTCTGTGGAACCCGGGTTAAGAACCCCTGCTCTTAGCCTTTATTGTTTTTCAGTGCACCAAAAATTTTTTGAACCTTCTTTCATGATAAGGATTTGGAAAAAGAAAAGTTTAAATCGTATGTTTTCTGCTAATCATTTATTTTGAAGATCACAATGATATTATTTTTCTCTAAAGTTAATTTAAACTCTTTTAGCTCATTTGTAACTTTTATACCTGCTATTTCATAGATTATGTTGATTTAATTCTTACAAGGCATTCAATTATTGCAGTAAGTTTCACACTTTCCATTTTTTTTAAACTTGTGTTTTTAACATAATCTGAATTTTTCCTGATTTTCAGGTAATACCTTTTTACTTCATTTGACCATCTCAATTTTTATTTCTTAAGCTATAAAAAGTTTTTTAAAAATCTGTTAATGGAATAGGCTTCCTATTTTATCAGCAATTACTTCAGCATTCTCTAACAAATTTCAGAAGGACATTTTCTGTTCATCGGCTTTGTTTTGTGAGAAGAGTAGAAATAGATGAAAAATTATTGGCATATGATTTTAGAAATGTTTTCCCAAGTTTCACCATAAGTTTGTTTGAATTTTTGTTTTGTTTATCATCAAGATAGATTGTAAAGATGTGGCCTTCCTTCTCTGTTGGAGTTCAACCTTGTATTTGTGATTATAGATGAACAGATTCCACTGCTTATGGTTAGATTAACAGCAGAATTATTTTAAAATAACCTCCCTGTGTATTATTTTTTGCTTCACCACTGTATCTTAATAACCTAATAGCTTCCTGACCTCTATTTTTCTGATTAGAAAAAACATTTTCTCACATATAGATATTAACATATATAACATACAATCTGCAATATATTATAATGTTAGGTGTCAGCAAATCCACTTATTTGGTTAGCAAATATCACAAGTCAAATGTGAAATCACTCTACATTTGAGATTGCAATTAAATGCAAATATGTTGTTTTAGCTGAAGGAAAGAAAAAAATTGCTACTACTTTTCCCATGCTATGAATCTTAGAAATGCAATGTTTTTTGGGTAAAATAAACACACACACACACACAATCTTATGTGCAAGTATTTGAGTTTAATCTATTGAATAGCTGATATATGTAGAATTGGAAATTATTTGATTTATAAAACTTGGGAAATACTCCATTTTATTTTTGATTGTCGGAGTATAAGTGGTTATAGAACAAGTATTAGTAGGTGTCTTCCTGCTTTCCTACTTATATTAACAAAAATACTAAATCTTAAATTTGAAAAATCCTTAGAAATTTCTTGACACTTAATACTATAAATGTTCTTTAAGGGATCATTTTAATACCATACCATGTGGTAAGTTTAAAATTGGGGTACATGTAGTAGTGACTTTACATATGAAAACTACACATTAAGAGACTAGTCACTGGCAGATTTACCATAATGCGCTGCCATATTCAGAATTACATAAATTAGGATTCTCTCACCTGACTAGACTGCTTTAATTATAACTGTTTATTGTAAACAGAGTCCATAACTAATTCCCCTTAAACTAACACACAAACAAAAACAAACCATCTTCAGGCTGTAATCTTTTCAGTGTGCCACCTGAATAAAATGATTTGCTGGTATACAATGGGTGCATGAAGTTCCTTTCTTTCATTTCACCTAAACATTGTTCTGTCATTTACATGGTTATATCCATATGAAATGGCTCACTCATCAGAAAAAATTTTAAATCACTTACTTTTCCCCAATCTTTTTGTGAAGGAATTAAAAAGGTTACATGTGGTGGCTTATATTTAGTTATGATTTTAACTTAAGTTATGAGATTAAATTGGCATCCTCAAAAAAATAAGTCCAGAACATATTAAATGTATGGAGCATCTATTGTGCTAGTGCTAAACTTGTAGTCAAACAACCGGTATATCATATAATATAAGAGAATGGAAGGCTTATTGTCAGTTCACAAAAGTAGGGAGAAGGTGAAAAACATTTAAATATTTTGTATTTTGTTTCAGGGTCAGCCTGGAAGAAAAGAAAATGTTTAGATTTGGAGAGCTGATTGAAATTTCAAGCATAATTATCTTGTTTCTGACTGTTGCAGGAATACAGCCAAATTTATCATTGACTTTGTGGAAGAGTTCTGAGCACAAATCTGACATAGGATAGCTAAAGCAATGAGAAAGGTGAAGCATAAATATCCCCAAACAACCTATTTTCCATATTGAAATGTATTTCTTCTAAGATGGGAAAGCTTTAATGAAGTTGAAGATGACTGCAAAGTGGCTTACCTGACAGATGAAGCAATAAGCCCATTCCTTCTCTGCATTTAAAAGCTTGAAATTACCCATCTGTCATCTCTCTAGTGGGTGGGTATTATAATGGAAGGCAGTATGCCATCTTAATTACATAACTATTCCAGTTCCAATTATATATCATGTAGAGTTTAAAAAGCATTATCTCCCTATGATTAACGAAACATATAACAATCTCATTACTCAATTTATCATTGGCATTTCTATTTTTCCATTACTAATCTTTTGTATAATAAAATATTTTAGCACATTTTATCTTGATGTGACTTCTTCTCTGTTTTCATATTAAACTATCAAAATTCAAATTTTATTTTGTTCAGAATTATTATGTACCAGGGTCCATATTATTATACCTCATACCAGTTTTTATCAAGAAAAAAAGAAAGTAATAAATGATTTAAATTTAGACTCTTTTTTTTTAGTATCGTCATTGTTTTTCTTATAAAAATCAGCCTCTGTCACAGTTGACAATAGCTTTGAAGTGTTGTGTCTTCGTCTCCACAGGGTACATAGACTTACCCATGTGACTTTGAGGAAAGGGTCCTTGATATTTAATTCAATGTTCTTTGTTTATACAGCTGAATAGACGCCCAAGGGCAGGATACTAGAAAGTCCTGCCACTGAGATTTCCTACCCTGAAATTCAGGTAGAACTGCTTTTTCCAGGTTTCAGGTTTAAGGTATGATCAGGCCTTTTCTAAGACCTAACATCTGCCCCTGGAAACATACTGAAACATCTGCACACAATAGAAAAGGAGGTGGGGGTAGGCTTAGGCAAGGGATGGGAAATGACCACTAGGTGTGTTCCTGACTTCCCCAGTAGTGATAACTTAACAGGGATGTTTAAATTGCCCATATCTCCCTTTCTCCATTCACTCTGTCATAAATTTAAATGTGATTTATGATCTTGCCTTGTGATTTTAATTATTCGATGACTCTGATTCACGACTTCATGGAAATTTTCAGTTATTATTATTTAGGTGGCATTTATTAACTCTGATTATGTTTACCAAGCATATTTTCGCTTTCTGTGACATGTACCCTCTATAGTTTTCTCCTATCTCTCTGGCTGTTTCTGTTCAGACTCCTTTTTCAACTCTTCTTTCTTTAACTCTCCCACAAAAGCTGGTTCTCCATGGTTCTTTTCCCAATGTAATTTTGTTCTCACTTTACACATTCCCCCAGGGCAAACTCATCAATTCCCATATGCTCAAAAATCATGAATGTGTTGCTGTCTTCTAAATCTATATTTACAGCCCTGATCACTCTCTTCAGTTTGGACATACAAAATTAACTGCATAGGAGAACTCTCAAATTGGATGCCCAGAGGTGGCTTTGAGTTAACCACTTCAAACTGAACTCATTTTCTCATATTCATCTTGGTGAAAGGCTTCACCATGTACTGAATAATCCAATACAGAGATTTCTGACTTTTTATTCTCTCTTTTCCAGTACTCAACACCACTTCCACCCCACTCCACACTGAATTAACCATTGGAGCTTATTGACTTTTCTTCTCTGATATTCCTCAAGTCCATGTTTTATTTCATCCTCACTGACATTATCTTTGTTTAGCCATGCATTTTTTTCTCACTTGGATTATCACTAGGAGTATTTTAACTGGTATTCCTATGTGAAGTAAAGTTTCTATCCAAAATTTTTAATATTGTACTCACAATAAACTTTTAGAATATAATTTAAATATAATTTATATATATCTTTTAAATTATTTAATGGGCTCTCAATAGCCCTTAACATAAAATCTTTTGATTGTTGGTATAATATATACAATTCCTCAGTGAACTTTTTCTTCCCTCCTTAATTCTTTAGATTCAGCATTCCGTTTCACCCTGTCTTATTACAATTTCAGAAACTTTTTATGCTCCAGCATGGAAATTACCTAATGCGTTTATCTAAATGCATCAGGATTTTTCACATCTCTCTACATCTGTACCAGTTATTCCTCTAGATATGTCCTCCTTTCCCTGCCAAAGACATCCTAAACTTGATAACACTTAAGTACTATGCAGAAATCAGTTTAGGTCTTACGTGTTATCGTGTTATCTGGAACTTTACCTAACTCCTTGAGGCTGAGAGGGGTTCTTCCTAGCATATCTGGTAGTACCTTGTGCTTATCCATATTGAGGCATTTGACATACTGGGCCACATTTTCAGTATTTGTTTCTTTATCAAACACTAGACACTGAACTTCCTAAGGTAACTATCTTGCTCTTTTCTCTGTTGCATATTCTACATGATTAATAAATTTGTGATTATTTGAACCTTTTTCATGACTATAGCTGAATTATAGGAAGTTAGCTTGAAGACAAATTGAAGGCAATGATGTTAGGCAAACACGTAGTCCTGTGATGAATTAGTTATCAATTGTGGTAATCCAGAATAAGATGCAGAACATTTAAACATTCCATGTCTGACCTCACTGATGTGACCTAAGCCTATTGAGCAGACTCACAGAGCTACAGTCTGGACAATAGGTTACCAGGTGAAAGAAAGGAGTATAGTGGGGTGAGCCAATGTTCAATATGGACAAAATCCATGATTCGGTAGAAGGAGGTGGTTTGGCAGTGGAGGGGGGTGATGTTGGTGATGGGATGTGAGTGGGGTCGACAGTGCTGGAATGTGGGGGTTAACTGGGGGGGTGGGGGGGGTGGGATGGACTATCCATAGAACTGAGGGAAAGACTGGAGGAATGAACAGGTGAACTCTGGGCATATGTAGGTCATGGTTAAAACTACAATGGTGGGAATGCTTTGCTTTTTTGGCAAATATGTCAGGGGAGGGTCACGGTGCTGGGCGTTGGTGGTGGGGAGATATATGGGAAAGGGCACACTTGGAACATGCTTCTTTGGAATATGAATGTGTTCATCTTGTCATAGGGTTTTACCTCAGAGGGTGGAGACCCACACAGTAAAAAAAGAAAATATTAAACTTCCATCCTGGGGAGTCCTGCTCTGTTCTCAAATAGAGGGGCAAGAACATCTAGAGTATGTAGGCAGAGCCCAATAAAATAAAACATGTCAGTATGTCAAGCCCTCAATATTAATGTATGTAACTATGAACCTTATTCTTCAAAAATTGAAACCTTATGGTTGCTATAGTTTCCAAGGGGTGGAGGAGCAAGGAATGGGTGGAACATGGGGCATCTTTGGGGTATTGGAGTTGTTCTGCGTGATTTTGCAATGCCAGATACAGGCCATTATACATTTTGTCAGAACCTATAAAAGTATACGGTGCAAAAGATAAACAATAATGTAAAGCACTGACTATAATTAGTAGCAATGTTTTGATATTTGTACATTGATTATAAAAAATGTACCATTGTCATATAGGATTTTATTGGTACAAGAGGATGTGGTGGCGGGGGGAAGGCTCAGACTGAATAAGGATTTATTAGAAAGTGTTGCTATGTAGCAGCCACATTAATCATATTCTTGATTGAAGAGAGCTGGGCTAAAGTCCAGAGAAAGAGGATTCTATTCGCTGGGGCAGAGGTGCAGGTGGTAGGAGTTGGTAAGGGGAAAAGGAGTTTTTGGCACTAGAAAATAGGGTCCCTTCTCAATTGGTTGGGGGTCCCTTAGTCTAATAGACACCTTCCATCTTAACTATATTAAACCAAATTCTTCTGGCCAACACCCCACACCCATCTACACAGATTTTCCATGAAGATTTCTTTCTTAATGAGAGGATGATGGGTAAATCACCAACACCATTAGAAGATGAGAAAATCCTCAAGAAAACCAAGGAAAGTCCTTGAAGTTCATTGTCGTGAAATACTGATAAAACATCAAAATCATAAGATATATGAGAAATAAATAAGAGTAAAAAGAGCTGAAGTGAATTTTACAAATAATGCTAGGTGAAATGTTAATTGAAAAAAAAAGAAAATATTATGAAAATAGAAAGACTGGAAAATTTCCACAGTAGAAAAGCATAAATATTTCATGCATAAACCAAGAACAGAATTATATGATGAAAGAGAGCAACCAGAAAACAAAAGGAGAATTTAGAAGTAAAAAAAAAAAAAAATTGCTGGAATATGCAAGAATGAAATCTGTTGAGGTCTGTAAGGTAAAAATCAAGAAAAATCTGTAAGTTAAAGCACAATTATATAAGATATAGAGAAATAAAGATAAAAATGATGAGACATAGAGGTTCCAACCAGCCTGGAAAATTAGACACAGATGTACTAGAAGAACAAAATAATATCATAGCACATTAAAGTACTCTATTGTCCATCTTGTTATACACTCTGGAAATTATAAAAACTTTCACATGGAATGTGTTTTTTTTTTCCTAACGGTATTTTTTTTCTGAATTATATCTTGGTTCCCTGGTGTTAATATTTTTTTTTATCTTTTTCCTTTCATTTTTCTCATATATCTGGTGATCTTTGAGGGTCTCAATTTTTTAAGACAAAGGACTCCTCTGATTATTCTTGTTTGCTCTTGAGGATTTCCTGGGTTATTGTGGAAATAAGTGTTTAGGTGGAATAAATTATGTACCCTCCTTTAAACATTTCTGTGGATGTGAATCCATTGTAAATAAGATCTCTTGAAGATGTTAATTTAGTTAAGGTGTGGCCCAATTGAATGAGGCTGGAGCCCTTTTAAACCAAAGAAATTCAGGAAAATGAGAAAGTCACAAGGAGGATCCAGAAGCCAGAAGACAAAGGTAACCAGAAGAGAAAGGAGAGGGCATTTCCATGTGCATTGCCATGTGACTAGAACAGCCAAGGATAGCAGGCAGCTTGTACCAGAACACCATGGTCAGGGAGAAAGTATTGCTTTGCTGACTCCTCAATTTTGGACTTCTAGTTTCAAAAATCCATGAGCCAATAACTTCCCATTGTTTAAGCCAACCCACTGTGTGGTATTTTCCATAGCAGCCTGGAAAACAAGAGAAGTGCCTTTCACAGTCATCTTCTCCCCTAATGGAGAGAAGAATCTACTTGGGAAATCTGGGAACTTAGATGAGGCATTTAAAGGAAAGGGCAGGATTTGCTTTAGAGTATCTAGGAGGTAAGGTAGCTAATAGACTGAGGGTCTATAGCAGATTAATATTGTTTATGAATTCCAAAAATAGATATTGGATTATGTTTGTTAACTGGTCTGTTCCTCTGGGCATATTAGATTGGATTAGATTCAGAGGCTTCACTTTTACTTGATTAAATAATGGTTAAGGGTTTGATTGGGCCATGTCAGTAGGACATTGAGTCCCCGCCCGCTTGGTGGGCAGGGACTCACAGATAAATCGGCATGGCAGAAGAGAAAGTTAGAGTTTTGAGCTGGAGCCCTGGGAAGTAAACACACAGGAGAGAGAAGAGAGAAGCAGATACGTGAGGAAAGAAAGAAGGCTCGATTTGACACAGCAGAGGCCTTGGGAAGAGAGAGAAGCCATTTGCCTGATATACACAGCTGGCTTGTGGAGAGAGCAGAGCAGCTGAGCCCAGAGAGAAATGAGCCCCGGGAGAGATAAAAGACTTATCCCAGTCTGCAGCTGATATTGGAAGAAGCTGGGACCTCAGAGCCTTAAGAGGAAGATGAAGGCTGAACCCTTGCAGACGTCAGCAGCCATCTTGTTCTAACACATGGCAACAGACTTGAGTGTGGGAAGTAACCTATGCTTATGGCCTACTAACTGTAAGCTTCTACCCCAAATAAATACCCTTTATAAAGCCCAACAGATTTCTAGTATTTTGCATCAACACCCCTTTGGCTGACTAATACAGGGTCAGCCTATATTAGTTAATTAACTACAACATATCCCAGTGAAACAAATTTTGTTATTAATACAAATATATAAATTTTAGAGGCAATTGAACTGATTTTTTATTAAAGCCTTTGTTTCTGTGATTAAGGTATAACTTTGAATAACTTTTATTATAATGGCCTCGGGTGTCAGCAGGAATTTTCTATAATGACAATAGACAAAGAATGCTATATAGTCTGGCAGATATAATTCTGATGTAAAAGTTATTGTTAAAACATATTAATGTATTTAAAATGTATAAAGTAACTACTATATTCCACGTACTTTTCTATGTGCTCGAGTTACATTGGTAAGCAAAATCTCTCCCTAATGGGAATAACTATGAAAACAAAATATGACAGGCATGGCATTGGGATGAAAAAATTGGGAAAAGTAGTCTGTTAGCATAGTAATGCATCTTGTTCTGTACTGAGGATGTAGAAAATAAACAGGGTCTAAAAATGGTCTAGCTTAGAAGCCTGCATTTGAAAACAAAAAAAGAAAGAAAAAAGAAAAAGAAGAATATGAAAAAGAAAATGGAAAAAGATAGCTGCCTAACACTTTTACGTTTATTCTATAGTCATATGTCTAAAATTCCTCAATATAAAGTCACAAGGCTGTTTTGCTACAATTTTAACTTTCTGTCAGTTGGAAGGACACTGTCCAAGCACTTTCACTTTTGCCATATTTCTTAGTTATATACACATAGGTACATCAAGAGTTCTCTAATGTACCAGCATCAAAGTATGGCTGGCATACAATGGCACAATAGAGTTCTGTTAATTATGCATACTCCACTAAATACTGTATCCTTTTTTCCCTAATTAAAGTCCAGTCAACTCTAATTTTTCTTCCAGTACACAAAGTAGCCCTGACCTTGATCAGTTTGTTGCTCAAGCATGTAAATACCTTTGTTGGCCCTTGGCCGTATCAGTCAGTCTGAAAAGGAGTTTCTTAAGAATTTTGTCTTAAATATTGTGATTGTGGCTTTCTCCTCTGGCTACCCTGTATCCATGAATCAAATCCACATAATTCGTTCTCTTGTACAGTGAAAACTATGACTCTACCCTGAACTTACTTTTTCTCATAGAAATCTTTCCCCTGATATTATTTCTTTTTTATTACCACTTTCTTCATTCAGTTTATCATATTTGTCCATGTGTATCACAATATATGTAGTATTAAAACAGACAGAAATTAAGTGTAGACAAAAGTATTGTCTACCTCAGGAAACTCAACTTAGGTAGGTTCTGTGTTTTATCAGGGGAAAAGTGCATGACACCAAACAACTGAATATGAGTTATATCATGAAATAAATCCAGAGAAAGGCAATGAAAATGATAAAATAAATAGGATTCAGTATTCTTCATTCTAAAATATATTGGATAAGATTGAGTATTACCAACATTTATTTGCAAGATTATAAAGATGCCAACCCTTTTTCCACTGAAGCAAAAGAGATAATTTTTATGAAGAATTAAGGGAGTTTAAAGGACAAAAAAATTTATGAAATATATTATTAAGTGTGTTTGAATCTCTCTATCCATATACTCTATACACACATATGTGTGTATCTATATGGATATGGTTTTATATATACACACAAGTAAACATATATTTATTCACAGACATATACCTTAAAGAATAGACTATATATACCATAAGTTAGGGAAATTTGAATAAATATATATTTAATATGTTTAATTTGATATAAAGGGAATCAAATGCAATATGCCCAGTCCTTATACTTTTTTGTCATTTTGTGTTTTTATAATGTGTGACTTTAAGAATTAAGAAATAGTGAATAATCTAAAATGCATATTTGTGTGGTGATACGGTCTTGAATATCTGGCTTGTAATGCCAGTACGCAAATCACAAACTCTGATTCTTTAAACAATGGGCATCCTGCCTCAATTCCTTTGGCCTATATTTTCAACTAATGAGATTTTCACACAAGTTATTAATTTATCATTTTCACAATAACCCCCTAAACTAGATACATGCAAAGCATAATTCGAATTGTGCTTAAAATATCAATTTGCCTTATACATTTTACTTCAAATTCTACTGTAAAATAGAAGTTTTAAGGAGACTTTTATCTATAAGATATTGGTTTTAGACACTACTTTATGAATTTCAGGATATAATTTCCCAGAAATTTATATGCCAGAAATTTGGCTTAATAATATAACTCTTTTTTAAAAAGCTGTTGCTTATATACTAGAATTTTTACATCAGAATATTACAGAACATGAGAGATTGTTATAAATATTAGGATCCAGGCAGACTCTATAATTATTTAAATTCATCTGATATTACTTTTTTTTGTAGTTGTAAAATTACTTAAACTTGCCCTAGAGCACTTACATTGAATTTTTCATATATTTATTTAATCAAACTTTACTTAACCCCTGCTTTATCAAGATATTGAGCCAGACAATGAAACACCTGTGTTTTATAGTATGACAGCCATACAGATAGAAACATGACTTATTAATGTTCTTCATTTTAAGATCTTAAAGACCAGTGAGAAAGATTTATGTGCTCTCAATTTAAGATATTAAGATAAAGTTTAAAAAGAAATATGTGAAATATACTATGAAACCCACACAACTTGAACTAACTGTGATTTCACGGGAGATGAGTATGATAGAGACAATATAAATTTCATAGAAAATATAATATTTGAACTTGATCTTAAAGGAAAAAGAAGTCATCTTCAAGTTAGGGAGAATAGATAAAAGGGCTTCCATAAAGAGGAAGCAGTGTGGGCACAAACACACATCTTTTCAGTTTGTTCTCTACTTTAATGCTATTTTTTTGAGGCCCAATTTATACACAGTACAATTCACTCTTTTTTGGTGTACAGTTCCATGAATGTTGACAAAGGGATATTAACTACCACTATAACCAAGATGTAGTAGAGTTCCATCACCCAAAATATCCCTTGTACCCCTTTGTAGTCATCTCTTCCACCTTCCCCAAGTCCTTGGCAACCACTAACTATTTTTTCTACCTTATAGTTTTGTTTTTTCCACAATGTCCTGCAATGGATTCACACAATAGATATGATTTTTGATTCTGCCTTATTTTCCACTTAGCATAATGCATTACAGATTTACCTTTGCAGTTGTGTATATCAGTAATTAATCATTTTTAAAAATTTCTTAGTAATGTTATATATGGATATATCACAGTTTATCCTTTAGAAAGCTGAAGGACATTGAGTTGTTTCCAGTTTTTTTTCAAATACTAATAAACACTTTATAAATATTCACATACAGTGTGTTTTGTTTTGTTTGATTTCTGGGGACACATGTTTTCATTTTTCCTGGGAAAATCCTCAAGAATGAGATTAATGGATCATATTGTAAAATTATGTATTTATATTTACAGGAAAATACCAATATGTTTTCCACAGAATTGTGCATCTTCACAGGCAAAGCATAAAAATTCCATTTGTTCCACATCCTCACCAGCATTTGGTACTTTTAGTAGTTTGTTTGTTTATCCATTTTAAAGTGAATAGTAGGATCTCATTTTGGTTCCTACAAATCATTTTGGTTTTAATTTGCATTTCTCCTAGCTATTAATGATATTGTACACCTTTTATTGGTTTATTTCTGATCCACCTGCCTTTATCTGTCCAAGTCCTTTTCCCACCTTTTAAATTGGGTTGTATGTTTTCTTGTTAATGAATTTTGAGAGCTCCTTACATAGTCTGAATACAAGTTCTTTGTCAGATGTGTTTTGTGTGGTAGGGACAGTTCTAGCACAACATGCCACCTTTCCCTGGGATCCACAAATACACCCTCTGCTCAGGACCAGATGTGTCATCCTGGTGGGATAACACACATTCTCCTAATAGATATGGGGATTTCCAGTACATTACTTCCTTATTTTCCCAAGCATACTTAAACACTCACTAGAAAGCATCTGACTCTGATGGGCCTATTTTATAATGTCCAGCTCACACCACAGTGGTGAGAGGGAGGGAGTGTGGGTTCCTCCAATGTGGCAGCACGTGAACGCAAGAGAAGGGTGCTGTGCATAGTCCAAAGGATTGAGGCCCCCTGGCCATGGGGAACCAATGCCCACTAGATAAGCTGACCTTGCTCTGTCTCTTTTCTATGTGACCAAAATATCTTTCCATCAGAGCCAGTGAGAGTTGTGATTTTGCTGGTGACCCCAACACCTATGTTGGAGTGAGCCTCTTTAGGGGTCTCTCCTGGCTGACATTTTGGCAAATACTTTCTCTCAGTTTGTGGCTTGCCATTTTCTTCTTTTATCAGAGTTTTGCAAAGAATAGAAGGCTTTAGTTTTGACAAAATCCAGGTCATCAATTTTTTCTTATTTTACAGATTGTACTTTTAGTGTTAAATCTAAGAAATCTAGACCTAACCCAAGATTTTCTTTATGTTTTTCCTAGAATTTTTGTATTGCTATGTTTTACATCTAGGTTTATTATCTATTTTCACTTAATTTTTGTACAAGGGGTGAGGTTTACAAAAGGATAATTTTTTGTTTTACAAATGATGTCCAATGATTCTAGCACCATTAGATAAAAAGACTATTCTTTCTAATTAAATTGATCATTTATGTGTGGGCCTCTTTCTAGACTCTCTCTTCTGTTTCATTGATCCATGTGTCTATCCTTTTACTAAAAGCAAACTACCTTGATTAATAGCTTTTTTTATACTAAGTCTTGAAATCAAATAGTGTGATTCCTCCAAATTTGTTCTTCTTTCTCAAAATGTTTTTCTTATTTTAGTTATTTGCCTTAAATTTATAAATTTTAGAGTAAACTTGTCAATTCCTAAATTTTCAAAACCTTGCTGATATTTTGATTTTATTTTAGGGAATCTTTAGGTCAATTTCAGGAGAACTGACATCTTAGCATATCAAGTCTTCTGACCTATAATCTGATATGTCTATTTTTGAAAAACTATAAGTGATTTGTTTTTCAGTTAACAGAAGCTGCAAATATTTAATGAGATTCATATACCTACCTAAGTATTTCATGATTTTATGCTACAGTAAATGGTAGTTTTGAAATTTCAATTTCCAATCAAAACCTATGCACAATTGATTTTTGCATATTCACATTGTAATTTCCAAACTTGCTAAACTCGTTTATTGGTTCTAGGAGATTTTTTAGATTTTTTAGAGTTTTCTGTGCAGTCATAAACATAGATTTTAACCTGCAAGGGATTATTTATAGTGCAGATGCAGTGTTTAAAAGGGATCTGGGTAAGGGAAACAAATAACACTCTGAGAAAAGACTTGGTGAGATAATGATGAGAGCTAACATTTACTGAGAATTTACTATGGTAACAAACATTGCACTAAACATTTTACATGTATTAACTAATTTAGTTCCCATGATAATGTTATGATATCAATATTATTATTATTTCCATGTTATAGATGATAAAACTCAGGTGCTGAGACCTTACCTAACTGTCCACATCAAGTAGCACTGTCATTCTCTGTCCCCTTTCCAAGTTTAATTTTCTTCAGTGAACATATCACCACCTGACTTACTGCAGCTCCTTTTTATTACTAATCTCATCCATTCTCAAGGAGCTGAATATCAATCCTAAGGGACAAAACTTGTTTCTTTGGGTGGCAGGGCAAAATAGGCAATCCTTTAATATATAAAGTACAGAAACACACATTACATAAAATATTGTTTCTGTGGTATTAAAATTTCATGAGGGGGAAATTAGGGAAAATATGCCCTAGAAAGACTCCTTGGGAAAGTAATAATGAAAAAAGAATTGAGAATCATTTGTGTATCTCTTCAACTAGAATATAAATTCAGGGATATTGTCTATTTTGATAACTGCTGCATACCCATCACCTAGAACATCATCTGGGGCAAATATAGGCACTTACGTTTGTAATGAATGGATGAGTGTTCAAAAATGAATAGGAAATGATAAACTTGATATTTACATAGGATCAACGTGGAGAATACTGATAAGTAAAAGGACATGACAGAATTTGGATGGTTTTATTTTTTGTTTGGTAAGATGTGTGAGACTTGAGCACACATATAAATAAAAAAATATTTGCCAGTAAAGATGAAAAATCCTGAAAACAAAAAGTGGATGTACAAAATAAAAATAAAAAGTAAAATTATGTAAGACTATTTACTCAACCAGCTGGTTATTGAGAGATTTCTTAAATTGAGAGGTAAACTTTACCCTGTGAGGTTTGAAGTCATAGAAAATGGGATACACACTTGGCAATGAATTTTAAGAAATTTATGAAAAATTAAAATTCCCACTTTGGTAAACAACTTAATCCATGCCAAGAAAATAGATTGCTAAGCACAGTAGGATTCTCTAGCAAGACTCAGCTACTGAATACATGAGCCTAGAATGGGAATGATGATCAACATTATTTTCAGGCATGAACAATACTTGGACAGCTAAAACTTTTTAATGACTTGGAATTCAGGCACCAAACACTCCCAAACAACCCAACTGTTGGCCTTTCTCATAACAATAGCCATAGTACTGTGGCCTTTAATAAGCACAAGATCTATATTTAGAACCCTCCTTGCTGAAGTGCACTATTCTTGTTCTCTGGAAAAAATAATTATGAAGGAAGAAAAAAAAGCCTGTCTTTTGTCTCTTTGAAACTGAAATGAATATACTTATGACATGGAAACAAGGAAAAGATGTTACAGATGATAATTACTCCTTAATGTTGTTATAATCAAAGCTTTTTTCCATGCCATGGAGACAAACAGCTTCTCTGTGCTTTCAGATAATTTACATTTACTTTCCTTTGCCTCCTCTGGTCAATAGTCTGTCAATATTTTATAGTCTCTTTTCTACCGCAGTCTTCTCAATTGTGAAATGATAGCATCCTCTAAAGGTGCTCAGTAACTTCCATTGTCTTCAGTCCCATGTCATTTACATTGTTTTCTTTTTAAAATACCTCATTGTTATTGTTGCTTAAATCACATAGATACATATTTTTAAAAATGAATTGCTTAATATTAATCTTGAACATTATATGGAATGTATTATCCTACAGTATTTGCATTTTCTTCTCTGCTTTGTATGTGTACTCAATATTATGTTTCTAGAATTAATCATTCTATAATATACATAAACCAGTATTTTAATGTTGATTCCTCTTTCAATAGAAGTCTCTGCTGTTGTTTGTTTTATTATCAGTGCCATGATGGATATTCTTATAAACGTCTCCAGTACTCAAGTGCAGGAGATTCTCTTGAGTAAACCCATAACATGGAATTTTTTGAATGAATATGCAAACATTTAACTATACAAGATAGTGCCAGATTATTTTCTAAGGTTACTTCCAGTAAAATTTCCAATAACAGTGCATGTAAGTTATCTTTTAGTCACATGTGACAGTTTGGAGCTTTTTGTGAATCCCAGAAAAGATGATGTTCCTGGAGTTAGTCCATTCCTATGTGTGTGTGGGGGGGAAACTTTGATTGACTTGAATACAGTTGGGAAACTTTGATTGGAGTACTTCACTTAGGCATGACAGGGGGTGGGTATCTGCTCTCTTGCTGGAGTCCTATGTAAATGGAAGAAACATGAAGGACCCAAAGAGAAAGAGATATGCCATTTTACCAGCCATGTGAAAGAGGATTCCAGGATTGCCTATATCCTCAGAAAGCCAGAAACACCTTGCAATTGAGAGAAAGGACAGAAGCTGCAATCAGCAGAGTAGCCCAAACCTGAAGAGACATAGCCTGAGAAGAGATGAGCCATATGCCTGATCACCCACAGCTGAGCTGGAGGGGAAAGTGAGCCTGAAGGAGAAAGCAGAGACTGGCATCATTTTGCCTTACCATGTGGCAGGCAGGAGTCCAGGATTGGTATAGGCCAAACTTTGGGAGAAGGCATCTCTGATGATGCCTTAATTTGGACATTTTCACAGCCTCAGAACTGTAAGATTTTATCCTAATAAATTCCCATTATAAAAGCCAACCCATTTCTGGTATATTGCATTAGCAGCCTTTAACAAACTAAAACATGATATTTATTTATAATATTTGTTATTTTCAAGGTTCCTAAAATATTCCTTCATAATGAGTAAAAAAATGATATTCTGTCTATTATTGGTTTGATTTACTTTTTAATTCATAAGATTAATTTATAAATTATGGATTATAACTAAATATTTTTTTGCCTTTTTGCTATATACTTTTTTTTTCAATTTTATTGATACATATTAAAAAAGCATAAATCCATCCAAAAAGTACAATCAGTGGTATTCGGTGTAATCATATGTGTGTGTATTCATCACTTCAATCACTCCCATAGCACTTTCATTATTGCAATAATAATAATAAATAAAAACCAAAAAAACAAACTCATCACCTCTCAATCTCTCTATGCTTCCCCTGCCATACATAAGCTGCTCTTCTTTTTCCTTCTCTCTAGTATATTTGTATTTATATTTGTAAAAACAGTCTTATATATGCAATATCACCCATATTCATGTTTTACTCGAGGTTTTACTATCTTATACAACCCCATGTTACAGTTTTTAGCATTTCTTCTAATAATACACGTGACCTTAGACTTTCCCTTACAACTACTGTCATACCCATACAATAGCACTGCTAATTACAAACACCAAGATATGCCTTAACCATTTCTATTCATTTCCAAAGATTTACAAACAACCTTTTTAATAATTCTGCATAGATTAACCCTCAGTTTTCTATTCTATACCCTCCTTCTATTTTCTAGTGACATATATTCTAATTATTAACTCCATGAGTTTGCACAATATGTTTAGCTCATAAGAGTGCAATCATACAATATTTGTCCTTTTTTGTGTCTGGCTTGCTTTACTCAACACAATGCCCTCCAGGTTCACCCATGTTGTCATATGCTTCACAAATTCATTTCTTCTTACTGTTGCATAATATTCCATCGTGTGAATACACCACAATTTGTTTTTCCATTCATCAGTTGATGGTCATCTGGGTTGTTTCCAACTTTTGGCAATAATGAATATTTTTTGTTACATACTTTTAATTGCATTATAATCCTAATCAATAATCCAATAAATTGGACTCATATTCTTCTAAATATTGTGAGAAACTTTTTATATGCTGCTTATGGCCAATATTGGCAGATCTTCCTTTTTAAAAATGAATTGCATTCATAAATACTCCACAAACAATGGTGGTGGTTAGCTCACATGTCAACTTGGCTAGTTTATGGTGCCTAGATATTTGGTCAAGGAACACTGGCCTGTTATTATGTGGTTATTTCATGGATTTAAAACATTAATAACTTGATTGCATCTACAGCTAATTACATTCATGATCAACAAAGAAGTTTGCCTTAAGCAGTGAGAGAAGTTTGCTCATCCAATCTATTGAAGGTCTTAAAGGGATAGCTGATGTTTTCAGCAGTCAGAAAAGAAGAATTTCTATCTCTACTTCAGCCATCCAGATTCTGATGGGGAATTCATGGATACCTTCATCAGAGTTCCATACTAGCAGCCTGTCTTATTGAATCTGGAATCTCCAATCCCCACAGTCACATGAGCCTTTTCCTCTAATAAAACTTTTAATAATATTTGCATATATATGTATATATATATATACACACATATATCCTGTTGGTTCTGTTTCTCAGTTTAACTCTACTTACCTCCAAACATAAAATCCCTTTTCCCTCCTCCCCGTCATCTCCTGGTAACTTCAAATATACTTTCTACCTCTGTAGATTAGCTATTTCTAGATATCTCTTTTAAATGACATCATATAATATTTGTCCCTATGTATCTTGCTTATTTCATTGGAAATATTGTTTTCATGGTTCTTCCACGTTGCAGCATGTTTCTGAATTTCATTCTTTCTTAAGCCAAATCGTATTCAATTGTTATTGCACATGTACCATATTTTGTTTATCCATTCATTTGTGAGTGGACACTTGTGTTGTTTTCACCTTTTGGCTGTTGTGCATAATGCTCCTATAAACATTGGTATATGAGCATCTGTTGGAGATTGTTTTCTCTTTCTTTGAGTATGTATCTAGCAGTGAAATTGACATTATATGGTAATTCTAGGTTAACTTTTTGAGAAATTTCCACATTGCTTTACCCAAGGGCTGCACCATTTCTTAATGCCACTAACAATGCCAAGAGTTCCAAATTCTCTGCATTCTCTCCAACTAGTGTTAATTAATAATCATCCTTGTGTGTGTATAGAATTATTTCATTGTGGTTTTGATTTGAAATTCCCTAATGGTTAATGATGTTGAACATTTTGCCATACGCTTATTGGCTAGTTGTATATCTTCTATGAAAAAAATGTCTCCTCAAGTTCTTTGCCAATATTTTCATTAAGTCATCTTTTTGTTTTTGCATTGCATAAACGCTTTATAAATTATGGATATTGAGCCATTATTTAAAATATAGATTGCAACTATTTTCTCCCATTATTTAGGTAAGCTTTTCACTTTATTGATAATATCCTTTAATGTACTTTTTTAGTTTTACAAATTTACATTTATCTATTGTTTCTTTTGTTGTTTGTTCATTTGATGTTATATGTAAGAATTCATTGCCAAATCCTAGGTCATGAGGATATGCCCCCTTGTACTATCTTATAGAAGTTTTATTGGTCTAGCTATTATATTTAAGACCTTGATTCATTTTGAGTTAATTTTTATATAGTGAGAAGGTAGGGGTCTAACTTAAATCTTTTGCATGTGGATATCCAGTTTTTCCCAACACCAAAATAATTGGCCATAGATGTGTGGGTATATTTATGAACTCTCAATTTTATTCCATTTGTCTGTATGCCCATCGTCGTGAAACTACCATATTTTTTTGATTACTGTAGCTTTGGGATAAGTTTTGATTGAATATTTTAAAATGTTAATTCTGGGACTTATTTCCTTAGATGTCTGTTTCTTGATTTTGTAACCATCTGTTGATGAGACAAGAAATTCATCCCTCTTATCAGTAAGGTATGCTAAAGGCAAATGCAGTGTACAGGGTTTTCTGTGCCTTTCTTGGCCTGTGTCTTTTTCTGAGCTTGTGTTTGTTAGACGTTTTGGAGTTACCTGCTTAAAGGAGTTGTTAATCAAAAGTTACAATCAGTTATTGCCATGCCCACCCCTGGCCTTAGGAAAGAGGATTTTAATGTCCCTCTCTGTCATGTGTAGTCTAGTCAAGGGCTGAACTCAATGGTGTCGTGTCATGAGAGTGGGGGATAGGTGCCAGTATCTACCATACAGAAAGAGCAATTTACTGTTCTTTACTGTAATTCATCAGCCTCTTCCTTCTGCTCTTCTCTGGATGCTGTAGTGTTCTTCTGATCTCTGGAGTTTCAAAAAATTGTTTCAGGAAGTTCTTGCCTGTTTAAGAGTTGTTCTGATGGAAAGGCTGAATCCTGGAGCTCCCTACTCCACCATCTTCCCAACTCTGCACACTTTCACTATCCCTAGTAATTTCATCTTTTACTCATGTTGTTTAATAATGTGCTGTTTAATTTTCCCATCTTCGTAAATTTTCCAGTTTTATTTTACATTCTTTTAAAGGCTAATAGTTGAGGTGTTTGGGTATTACACTTTTCTTAAATTAAATGTTTATAATATGTTAAAAACATGGAATTTTCCTGATTGGTCTATTGTCAAACACAGTAAACAATTACTCTATTCTCAGGCACTTCAAGCATAAGCATTACTAGTAATATTTCCTCTGCAAAAAAAGAAGTATTTAATCACCACCCCCTCCCGTTAGGAGACTCATCAAGTAAGTTTCTGTTTAGAAACATATCTGTGTTTTATCAAGCACTGTAGGTTATTAACATTCAGATAATATAAGGACCACATATTGAGATGTTGTGTTGCCTATTTTTTGTTATTTAGACTTTTATTCTGGGAATACTAATTGTTTAATCTGTTTTTAGAATGCGAAAGTCAATGGCTTGTTACATAAGTCCCTAGTGTTAGCTTGAAGAGCTTTGCTTTGTAGTAAAGGATACTCACATTTGATATTTATTTATCTACAGGTTTATGCATAAGAAATATGCTTTTGTTTGGACTTCTCTGCCCTACCACTTATTTCTATTTTTCAGAGTGTAATTCTATCATTTTAACTTCATTGCTTTCAACCACTGTGATTTCATTCACTTTTATCTTTACTTTGAAAATCATACATATTCAAAGCCTTCTATGTACTAGGCATCTGTAAAAATGTTAGGGAAAGAGTAATAAATAGAAAATGTCCCTGCCCTCATGCAGTTAATCTTCTGTGGGAAACAAACATAATCGAATAATCATACATTTGAATTAAACATTATGATTGAGGTAAGTGAGAAAGAAAGGTTTCTCTTTGAGATCATAATAGAGGAATAAGAGTTTGGGAAGGCTAGAAGTCCTTTCAAAGGAAGCTAAGTATTATGAGAAAGTATAAAATAATTCAATTGTAAAGTAAATTTTAATAAATGAGATAAAGGCAATGTGGCTGAAACATAATAAATACTAGTGAGATGGGGTGAAGATGGAATATTTTGGTTAGTAAAGTCAAAATGAAAGTTGTCTTCCTGCCTCCCTCCCTCTGCCTTCTTTCTTTCCTTCCTTCCTCCCTCCCTTCCTTCCTTCCTTTCTTCCTTCCTTCCTTCCTTCCTTCCTTCCATGATTAGTTAAAGATTTATTTCTTATATATGAGCAAGAGGTAATAGTTGAAAGAATCTAAGTATATGAGTGACAGGATGATATTTAACTTTTGAAAAGACTAATGTGGAAAATTGATTGGAGATGGTGGATAATAGGTGGCCAGATGAGCAGCAGAATCATTAGCAAGAAGGAAGAGGGTGAGGCAAATGTAATGGAGACTAATCAAGTGACAGATACAGTTTGAAAATAAAATTGACAAAATTTATTGATTGTTCATTTCTGATGTCACCTTCCTTACCCACTTCCAACATCTAGGCCTTTGGTTTAAACAATAGGATGCACAGAGACATCATTTGCTGACATGAAGAACATAGGCAGAGGAGAAAATACAAGCTAGAATTTAAAGACCAGAGTTCAGTTTTGAATAAATTAGATTTCAGATGTTTGGGAGACATAAAGATATGGAGGCCAAGTGCATGGATCTGTGTTCAGAAGAATTCTGATCATATACAATTATTTTGGATGTTATTAGTATATTTAAAATGTACAAATGAGTGGAAAAGAACATAGCACTGGCCTAGGTACCTGTTAGGGACATGGTCTTTGATTCTCAAGATCAAAACCTAAAATCCATTTTCTCTAGACCCCACTTAGAACTATCATTTCCATGTTTACATCACATGAGCATCCAATAGACAGATAATAGTCTACCTGAGGACCATACAATCAATACCTTAATGCTAAAGTTAGTGTCCATCACTGTTTCTACTTCAGAACCACAAGCAAAACGCCTTTGAGACAGGTGAAATTACCTCTCCCCAACACCACTACATCTCTTTGGATTGAGTGACAAAATAGTTTCAGGTATTCTAAGATGTATACTCTGAATGGATGTAATTATTGTAGATTCACATTTAGGCCCTAATCTGAATTTTGAATAAACATCCTGAAAAAGAAATCAAGATCAGTTTATTCTGTTTTGGTATCTTGTCTGTTTATTCCCCCAGAGAAATTCTAGGTGCTGATCCTCTGCACTAACACAGATTAACAGGGAAGGTGGCTGACCTGAAACCAAGGCTAAACTATGTCATATAAAACAGGAATGGAATGCTTTGCACTTGAGTAATCAAACTGGAATAACAACTTGATTAGTTGTTATCCCACTCTCAGGATATTCCAATAGACTTAGCTGGACCTTTTGTCTTTGAAAGACGGCACCATCAAACTTGGTGGATAAATAGAGCTCCTTGTTCATCTTATTGCCACAATATTACATAGCCTGACTGATATTTAAAAAAAAACAAGTTGCATTGGAATATAATAAATATTGTGAACAAACTCAGGTCTTTTAAATGCTTCAATTTGTTTTCATATGTCACCTGTAATCATAGTGTAACAAGATATCATTTTAAGTTCATTTATTTTTAAAAATAAACAAATAATAATGGATGCAAAGCAAGACTGGCAGTCTGCAATTTTCTTTTTCTTGTCCTCTTCTGCTCTCATTTATTCACATCTATTAAGCATAACAATTCTTAATAGAAAGTCAAATTAATCTCATTCATTGTCATCTGTTCATTCAAAAAATTTTGAATGAAAACCATATATGGAAAATAATAGAGATTCAAAGATTAACAACATTTATGCTAACATTAGTATTTTTTACTTTTCCGAAAGTAAAAAATATCGTAAGTTTTAGAAGCAATGTTAAAATCTGGGTGTGTTTAACAGAGCTTATATTCTTTTACTATGTCCCTCTTCTTCACCACAGGGCTGATGGGGTAGAGGTTGGATGGTGGGTAGTTCAGAGCAGGATAAGGTAGAAATAATCACAGAATCTTAGACAAGTGACTTAACATTTGAAGTCTCATCCTTCAATTTCAAACAAACATAAACACACTCTGCCCTTCAGAAACTCCGTATTTCTTTCCTACCATATCATATCTAAAATTTGTTTTCAAAATCCATATGATTTTGCATCACCATATCTCTCTTATGTCTCCCTCATCTTTAACACAAACACTGTATTTAATAAAGTAGATCACAGCTCTTTCATATTATCATAATAATTACTCTGTAAGATTCTTCACTTGCAGTGTGCCTTTTGTTTCGATTTTCCTCACCCACTTCATTAATTTTTTTAATTAAATCACTTTAGTCATATGTGGTGGTTGGAAGTTGAATGTACTCATAAAAACATATCTTTAAATTTAATACATTCCTCTGGGTGTGAACCCATTGTAAGAAGGACCTTTTGAAGAGTTTACTTCAGTTAAGGTGGGACCTACCTCAATCAGGATGGGTCTTCATCCTATTAATGGAGCCCTTTATAAGCAGAATTATTTTCAGACTGAGTGAAAAAGCCCATAGGAAACAAAAGGCTGAACTCCAATAGAACCAGAAGAGAATGGAAAGACCAGGAGATGCTGCAATGTGACAGAGGAGCCAAATGCTGGGATTCAGAAAGAAAGCATTGCCTTGATCATGCCTTGATTTGGACTTTCTTTTAGCCTCAAAACCATGAATGGATAAATTCCTATTATTTATCCTGACCCAATTCTTGGTATTTGCTTGAGCAGTCTAGGAAATTAAATAATATCCTTTAAGGCAAATTCACAATCTAAACTCCATAAATGCTCTCCAACTAATTTCAGCTTTCATTCTAAACACTGGACAGTGGCAAATCATGTAAAGATGTGATGCCAGAAGGAAGTGTCCCAAGAATATTGCTATGAAATTTCTCAGGATAAGCAGAGCTATATATATCTAAAAGGAACCTATGAATAGAAAAAATAAGTTTGAGCATTTCTACAAAAAAAGATATACATGCTAGCTGTAAATTACTGACTTAAAATTTGATTCCCTGAAAATTTAACTTAAATTGTAAAATAGTTACTGAATTTTTATTTAATTCTCTATGTTCTTTGGTACTGAAAGATCAAGAGTTTAAGCTACACTTACAAGAGTTATTAAAAATTGTACCTGATTACTTTTTGATTTACAAAAACCACCACTACAATCTAAGGAAATCAATATGTTGCAGACAGTGAATATGCCTGTCTTAGGACTAAAATCTAACTTAAAATCTAACTTAGAATTCAGAGCAACACCTTAAGAGAAGAATTATTATGAAGGAATCAAGTGTAGAAAGTGATGAACTGTGATAGAAGCAGTCAATTGATCATAAGCTTTCTTAAATTGTTGTTAACTTTATTTGTCAAATTGTGCTTAGAGAGTATAAGCTCTTGTTATATGTTAGATGTCAGTAATTATTCACTTATTATATTTCCAAAATCATGATATGCCAGTAAAACATTAATTAGTATTATAAAATAGTGAAAGAATAAAAACTTAACTTGGACTCTGGAAAAGAAACTGATAATTTCTTGCCTTGATACATTGGTTTTCCATTAAAGACAATGTTAGTTTATTTAAAAATATGTATTCTCTAATTTAGAAAATGTTAGTGGGATACACATTTAATTAGATACCATCTCAGCATAAATAGATATATATCCTATATTCAAGACAGCTGGCAAAGAATTTTTCATAAATAAGTAGATATGTCATTGAACAAAATTTTAAAAAATACATGGTAAAAATTCCTTTCCAAATTCATAAAATTGTTTATACCCTATCAGCAATTTTATTTTTACATGGATATAACAAATATTTTAAAATATTTTCTCTGAATGTTAAATTTTACTCTCATTATCTAAATCCTTATACATGACAATACTTAAATGTGGAATCTTTTGACTTATGCAATATTTAACTTTTAAAAAATATATGAGCATATTTACTGGCACTAAATTAGTTATTCTAAATTGTTTTACATGCTCATACTTTTTATTAATAGTAGATATATTTTATTGGCAAGAAACATGTTTAAATAGGAAAACAATAAAAAATAACTTAGTTATTATTGCAACTCAATTTTTTTAATTGAGGTCTTTCATAGTAAATGTAGATTAAGCCTTTACCCACAATAATATTAGCTGATTAAATCATGCCTCCTGGTATAGGTAGACTGCATGCTCCTTGCAATCACATGGGTTACAGAACAACCATGCGTAAAATACAGGATTGCCGTATAATACCCCATCACCACCAACTTGCATTGGTGTGGAACATTTGTTATCATTGGTGATACCAGATTTGTATAATTGTACTAATAATTAAAGTCCATGGATTAATTTAGGGCTCAATGTTTGTGCACTGTAGTTCCATGAATTTCTTTTAAAATTTTTATCTGTTGCCATATAGAAAATCTAACATTTACCCTTTTAATTTAATTTAATTTATATTCAGATATAAATTTTAGTGCTGTTAATTGTGTTCACAATGCTCTGTTACCATCACCACCATCCATTACAAAAATATTTCCACCATTCCAGATAGGAATCCTGTACATTTTAAACCTTAACTTCCCATTCCTTATCTCTACCCCATCTCCTGGTAAACTGTATTCTAGATTCTGACTCTGTGAATTTGCTTATCCTAATTCTTTCAATTCAATGAGAACATACAGCGTTTGTCCTTAGTGTCTGGCTTATTTCGTTGAAAATGATGTTTTCCAGATTCATCCATGTGTCGTATACATCAAGTCTTCATTGCTTTTTTATGGTTGAATAGTATTCCATTGTTTGTATACACATTTTATTTATCCATTTTCAGTTGTTGGACACTTGGGTTGCTTCCATCTGTTGGCAATTGTGAATAATACCACTATGAACATCAGTGTGCAAATATCTGCTCAAGTCCCTGCTTTCAATTCTTTTGGTTATAGACCTAGTAATGGGATTAATTGAGACCTTATTTTAGGTCAACTGATTAGCAAACTTAAGTCCATATATAACCTTAATTATCCTTTGCCATGTAACGTAAAATATATCACAGCTTCTGGGGAGTAGAGGTGATTGATTTTGGGGGCCCTATGTCCCCACAGTTCTCATCCAATTACAGTATCAACCCAAAGTCTAAAATCTTATCTAAATTACATAGGCTCAAAAGTACCAAATTTCACCACCACAATCACCTAAATGAGGTATGGTTGAGGCTGAGTATGATCAATCTTGGGAAAAATTCCTCTCCATCTGAAAAGCTGAGAAACTCAGGAAACAAGTTACCTACTCCCAAAATACAACAGTGGGACAGGTATGGCATATTAGTTATAAATATAAACATTCTAAAAGAAAGAAAGTAGAAAACAAAAGGAGTCAGCCATTCCAAACGATTTTAAAATCCAGACATGGAAACCCCATTTGGTTTCAAGGCTAGAGAGTAGTCCTCATCGTTTTTTGTCTCCACCATCTGACCTTGAGTTTCCATTTTCTAAGCTTGAACTTTACCCTCCAAGCTAGAGACTTTATTATGTGTTGTTCTTCTTTGCTCACTTGCACAAGTTTTATCAGTGCATTCTTCCCTGCAGAATGTTGGGGGTCTAACAGCCGTCTTCCATTTTCTCCTACTACTGACCTTTTCAGTATAAACTGGCAGTATTTTTGGTGGTATAATAGTCCCAAGAGTCTCATATGTCTTTCATATATGTCTAAGGATTCACTTCATTAGACAAGTATCTTCCCCACAAGTATTTCCTAGATAATCATACCTCTATTTTGGCTTTGAAATGGTTGAGAAGATAGATTTGTGAGTCAAATGCTTAATCTTTTCAGAGTGTTTCGTGTGACTAAATATACTAATCTTTTGATATTTCTGAGGCATTAGCAAAAGGTTTTCCAGGCACATGCACATTTGTTTCTATAGAGCATATTTTCCTGACAGTGAATATCTTAATTTAATATCTTGTGCAATCTGGGTAAAATGAAAATTTTCCAAATCATCAAGCCCCATTTCCTTTTAAACAGTTCTTTCCTTAATTTATCTCTTTCCTCTAGAATTTTACCATGAGCTTAAGACTCTAAGCTCCACCTTTAACACTCTACTTGACAAACGCCTCAGTTAAATGTCCAATATAGTCATTCACACGGTCTGCTTTCCACATTGCTTCAGGACAAAATTCTGTCCCTAATTAACAAGGGCACCCTTTTCTTCAGTTTCCAATAGCATATTACTTGTTTCCTTCTGATCCTTCACCACGAGATCCTATTATGTCTATATTTTTCATCAACAGTCTGTTAATGATGATTTAAGTATTCTCTAAAGTGGTATGTGTTTTCTCTACAATGCTCCTCACTTCCTTCCTGTGTTCTCACTAACAGGGTCATTGATCTCTATATTTCTACAGATTGTACAAGGACACATTGGGCTTTTTCTTTCATGCTCCTACAAATGTGTTAACCTTTGCCAATTGCCCAATTCCAAACTCAATTTTATACCACATTTTTAACTATTTGTTACAGTACTAATCCATATCTGGTACCAAAATGTGTATTAGTTTCTAAGGCATTTATAAAAAAAAAAATTAATAAAACTTATTGGCTTACAATTTCTATAAAACTGCTTCTCAGTATTTCCATTGGAATCTATAGATCAATTTGTGGAAAACTTCCCTCTTCAAAAATATTGTATCTTCCAAACCATAGTCATGGTATAATATTTCAATTTATGGAGGTCTTCTTTTATTTATTTCAGCAATTTTTGTAGTTTTTAACATGGAAATGTTACAAATATTTTGTTAAATTTATGCTTAATATTTTATGTTTTTATGTCATTTTGAAGGGAATTATTTTTAATTTCTACTTTCAATTGTTTGTTGATACAATATAGTATAATGAAATGACTTTCCTGAAAGCAGAATAAAATTGGGTCTTGCTTTTTCATTTAAAAATAAAAACGTATTGGTTTAAAACAAGACACGTTTATTATCTTACAGTTTGGAGGCCGTAAATGTGAAATAGGTTTTACTGGACTAAAATCAGGGCATTGGCAGTGCTTGTTCCTTCTGGAGGCTTTAAGGGAGATTCTGTTTCCTTGCCTTTTCCAGCTTCTAGAAGGCAGCTGCATTCTTTGGCTCACAGTCGCCTTCCATTTTCAGAGTTAGCAAAGACTGGCTAAGTCTTTCTCACATTGTACCACACCAGATCTTCTTTTGCTTCCTCATTCTACTTTAAAAGACTCTTGTGATTACACTGGGCCCACATATACAACCAAAGATAATTTCTCTATTTCAAGGTGAGCTGATTTGCAATTTTAATTCTATCTGCAGCCTTAATTCATCTTTGCCATGTAACATAACATATTCACAGGTTCCAAGGATTAGGTTGCAGATGTATTTGGGGAGCCATTATTCTACCTACCACAAATGTATAGTATTGGAAACATGAAATAAAATAAACAAGTACAATTGGTATGGAAGAGGCAGCCAAATATGTGTATGGATTCCTGAAATGTAGTGTTCCTGAAATGATATTAAATCACATCTGAAATATGTGTAGCTCTTCTGTTAGGTGAAGCTCTCCAATCTTATTTTAGAACAGCTCTCAAGAGTGACATTGTGACCATAATTTTTTTCACCTTGATTTATAGTTTCTTGCTGTTTCTTCTTTAATTTACTAGATCAAGCACAGTGGGTAGCAAACAATAAGGACTCAATTACTTGTTCCTGAATGAAAAATTAATAATGAAATAAGGGAGGCAAACTGTATTAATTTGTCTCAATGCCACATTTTTCTATATGCACTGCCTTAAAGAAAAAAAAAGATAATAACAGCAATAACAATAAATCTACTTTGATCCTTGGTTACACTCCCCCCTTATGCTTGTTCATTCCTCAATCCTGAGGGATTTGGGATGATGTCTGCTCCGACTGCTTCAAGCTGAGAGGGGACCTAGATATTATGGCAGATGGAAGGAATTGCTTTACTTGCAGTTGCAGATCTTGTAACACTGATATAAAGACAGTGGTTGCCAAGGTTTCAGAAGAGAGGGGGAGCAATAAATAGGTGGAACTCAGGGCATTTTTAGGGAAATGAAATTGTTCTATATAATACTGCAATGATGAGCACGTGACATTATACGTTTGACAAAGCCTATAAAACTGTACTGCACAAAGTATAAACCATAATGTAAACTATAGACTCTGGTTAGTAACAATGCTTGAATATTGGTCCATCAATTATAACAAATGTACCACACTAATCTAAGATGTTAATAATGGGGAAATATACGTGTGTGGGGTATGTTTGTGGGGTTATATGGGAATTCCCTATACTTTTGGTATAATTTTTCTGTAAATATGAAACTTCTCTAAAAATAAAGTTTATTATTACTGAAAAAAAGGAACAAGCAAAATATGCTTGCTGAACTATAGCTGCCATTTTGAAACAAAGGATTTTTTTAGATCTCATTTGATTTGTTTTGTTTTATTAGACATTTTTTTTCCAATTTTTTAAAATAAATTTAAAGAGTAAAAATTAAATAAATTTAATCTCTGCATTTAGGTCTTTGGTAAAGTAGCCTTAAGGCTTATTTATAAAACTCTTTAAAATTCATAGTTTAACAAATTACAGAATTTGATGCCTAAAATGAACTTAGATGTTTTTTATATCAATAAATCCAGTTTTAAGATTAAGGAACTGAGATCCAGAGAAGCTGGGTAATTTGCCTCTGTTAAATCCCTATTAGTGAAGTGAAAGAACAAGAACCTATATCTCCACATCATCTTTTCTACTTTTCTTCTACTTTCTACTTACCATTTGCAACTTATAAAAAGCAGAAATGTTTATCTAAATTAAGATGATAATAAATGTTCTATAACATAAATTTAGCTAGGTGTTTTGTATGGCTAATAATGCTGTCTCCTTATGTTTAAGCCAGTGTCCTCACTCTTTTCTTAAAGAAGAATTAACTGAAACAATTATTTTATTTCTTAGATTTCCTGGAGCATTTGAAATATATTTTCTAAATCTAAAGATTACTATATCAAATCTTGTATGAATCAAATCTCTGTAGTGAAGTATTTTAAAAATTGCATAGATAAAATCAATAAATATTTAAATTAATCACTTGCTTTGTAAATGTCTATACTAATCTTCTGAAAGGAGTTTACTATCAAAAATAAATGTATATATATATCCCAATATTTTTCAAGTAAATATTTCTTTTATTTCTTAACAAAAACTTCTGTATGGGAAAGATTTTTCATTTAGCTTAATTTATATTATTAAAACAGCAAAAGCAATTTTCAGGGTGTAAATGAAAATTATATTTTATTATTATTTTTCAGTCCTTATTCACACCATATTTAACAAATTTATAAATGAGTAAGGGTTTATCAAATAAAATACAGCTTCATAATATGCAAATGTACAAGATGCATTAATCTTTGTTTTATCAGTTTTCTAATTAATGTCAGGAAATATGTACTGGTGGAATAAAAGTTACCATTTTTCATTGCACATCTTTGCTGTACTCTATATTCAACAGGACCATAGTATGCATGTTCACATTCTATATAAAATAGTATTTTTGGAGAGTTTATGCAAACTAATTAGAGTGAACATATAAAAATAGTTCATTAGTAAAATGCAAATTAAAATACATACCTGTAAACTAGCAAGTTCTCCATAGTTTGAAAAGTTAAATATAATTTGAAGCAGAATGAAAAATAGATTAAAGCTAAGATTGATAAGGTTAAATCAATACCATTTTAGATATAATTTTTAGGAATGAAAACACTCAAATCATGACCTACATAAAAAGAGGTAATACATCCTTGTGGATTTGTAATTGAAATTCTTAAACACAAAATAACACAATGAATTTTTGTGCCAGAAATAAGTAGAAAAATATTGTTTAGCATCTATGCCATCTATGTACCCTTAAGTTGGTGTTGTTTCCATTTAACAATACTCATGTATGTTGTTAAACAGTCACTAACGTATCTTCTCAGTCTTTATAAATGATTTAGTTGTTTATGTTTCCTTCTTTATTGTATTTTCTTACAAGGCAATTTACAGAGTTGGTAAGAAACTGTTCAACATAGTGTGAAATTACTTTAGAAACTGTTCCCAGAACCCTATCAAAAATGATGGATACTGCTGGGCAATTCATAAATCCAGAGATCCCTTTCATGCCATTTCATTATTATTTGCTTCATATAATCACCACTATAATATTTTAAACAATTTTTAGAAAAAGAATTTTTGACAATTTAAAGGTTATTCTTTCTTTTCCTATAATAAAATGATATTTAATTGCAAATAAGATAAATTTGGATGGTTTTTTGATTTGCTGTATTTTACTTTAGATGAAATTTCTTACACAGAATACAAAAGGCTGAATCATGAAAAAATAACTCCCGTGTTAAAAGAAACTTACCACTCTTATTTAAGTATGTGGAACTTATATTAAATATTTGATAGATAATCATTTATAAGAGAATTGATGTAATGTTAAGATTTGCCTTATTTATATGCCAGGTTCTCTCTAGTAGTGATAAAGGCTGTTTCTAATTCCACAGTTAAGATTTCAAATTTAAGTTCTATAATATTTTAACCCAAGCTATCACTATTTTTGTAACTATCAATTTCATATTTTTTTTCATTCAAATGTGAATGCAAATAAAAGTGTTACCTTTTTGTTTCTCATTATTGCTCTTAATAATTTTATAATATATTACCAAAAATATTAATTTTTCTGCATTATGATTTCATAATTTCAAACTATGGAGAATTTGCTAGGTTACAGGTATGTTTACCAGAAAATCAGTATGTCATGGTGACAAATTTCTGGCCTTGTAATCAGATATAGCATATCAATCCATATAGTTCCTCTGTCATTGACTAGTTTTCTCAAGGAAATGGCTTCATTTCCCTAATCCTTGGTTTTCATCTCTGTGGTATGGAGCAATCTGTTGAATTTCTTTAAAAACAGAGTGCCTGAGGCAAATTAGGTACTTACTCTATAGGATACATTATTTATTATTGTAAACGCAGTAAAAAGCTGTAGAGAATATATTTTTATGTAAGTCCAAATTTATTTATAATGACATACTTGGTGGTTTGTGTCTTTGTGGACCCCTGAAGATTATGTCTTTGAATTGGTCCATTTTGTGGGTGTGAATACATTGTGGACCTTTGAATGGATTTGATTCAGTTGAGATCCATTTGATTATATTACTTTGGTGAGGCATGGCCCAGGGTGGGTGTTGATTCTCTTACTGGAGTCCTTTATAAACAGAAATGGCCAGAACCTGAGAGAAAGCCACAGATGGAGCAAAAAGCATTGGAGCCAGAGGAGAAAGCAGAGACTGGCAGATGTGGCCATGTGCCTTGCCATGTGCCTTGCCAGACAGAGGAATTCAGGACAACCAGCAGCCAGTCCTCGGGGAAAAAAACATCACCTGATGAAGTCCTAATTTGGACATTTTTCTTGGCCTTGGAACTGTATACTTTTAAATTAGTAAATCCTCATTGTAAAAGCCAACCCATTTCTAGTATATTGCTTTAGCAGCCTTTAGAAAACTACAACAATAATTGGGACTAGGAGAGTAGGGTACTGCTATGCAAATATCAAAAATGTGGAAATGGCTAATTGATTGGATATGTGGGAAGAATTGTGATATACTTAATAAAAAAAGTACTAGATTGCTTTGAAGAGACTCTTGGTAGAAATATATATGTTTAAGATACCACCGATGAGGGATTCAACACAAATGGTGATTGTGCCAGTGCAAACTGGATGAAAGACGATCCTTATTTTAAAGTGGCAGAGAACTTGGCAAAATTATGTTCTGATGTTGAATGGTAAGCAGAATTGGAAAGTGACAAGCTTGAATATGTAGCTGAGGAGATTTCCAAACTAAATTTGGAAAGTGCATCCTGGCTTCTCCTCACAGCTTACAGTAATATGTGAGAGGAAAGGGATAAGCTGAGAACTGAACTCCTGGGCATAAAGAAACAGAAATTGATGGTTTGGAATATCCTCAGCTTCTAGAAAATGAGTCATCAGAGAATAGTGCCCCATGTGAGGATTTAACTTAGCCTGGAACCAGCCAGTCATTTCAGTGTAAGTCAAGAATGGAAATGCAGTCATCCAGGAAGGATCTGTGGAAAGTTACTGTATGACATTTTGGAATACTGTTTCCTGCATCGGAAACCAACATGTTTTTTTTTGTTTGTTTGTTTTTGGTTTTTTGTTGTTTTTTTTTTGCTAGAACTGTATGAATAGAACAACTTCCAACCTGAGCTAAAAGAGACAGAAAAGGGAGAGTTAGAAGGGAAAATGACTTCAAAGGCAGAACTGTAGAAGATGAGGTCTGAACTAAAAACACTCAGGCCAAGAGAGGGACCCCACCCCATGTGTGTGGAAAGGGTGAGTAAGCCCTAGCTTTTGAAGAGAGTGGACCTTCATCCCAGTTGTTCAGGAAGAGTGTTACTATCCCAGGTTTCAAAGAGAGTGGAGCAAAATCCCTGGGGGTTGGGGAGAGTTGGGCTGCCACCCCACTGATCTGAGAGGACCAAAACTATGCACTTATGATTGGGTAAAGTCTGGCCATCACACCAGTATTCTCAGAGGGTGAGGCCTAGAATTCAGCTGCCACCCAGATGTTTGATGAAAGTGCAACTGAGAACATGGATATTCGGAAAGTTCTTGGAAAGAATATGGCACCAAGAATTCTCAGACTTTGAAATCTAATGAAGTATGCCCTGCAGGTTTTTGGAAGTGTTTGGGACCTGTGACCCCTGTTTTCTTTCCAATTTCTCCCTTTGGCAATGGGTATATTTATCCTGTGAATGTCCCTACTTTGCATCTTGGAAGCAGTTAACTTGTTTTCTAAGTTTAACAGGTCCACAGCCTGAGGGGAATTTTGCCCCAAGACAGACATGCCTATAAGCTATGTTGATGATACTTGTACTTAATCCTGTTAATGAAATGATTTAAGGCTTTTGAAATATAATGGAATGAATGTATTTTGCATGTAGAAAGAACATATATTTTGGGCATCCAGAGGGTGAAATGTTGAGATTTGGCTTTTGTGGATTTCAGAAAATGATGTCCTGTGGTTATGGATCTATTGTGGACCTTTGATTGGATTAGATTCAGTTGAGGGCCATTTTTTATTCAAACTTTAT
Organism: Cabassous unicinctus; assembly: GCA_029593785.1. Taxonomy (NCBI): domain Eukaryota; kingdom Metazoa; phylum Chordata; class Mammalia; order Cingulata; family Chlamyphoridae; genus Cabassous; species Cabassous unicinctus. The sequence goes on from JAQZBX010012000.1 coordinate 37,340, forward strand.
CTCAAATTAAAAAAAATAAAATAACAAACAAAAGGAAGCTCAAAAAGTTTTGGAAGCATTACTCCAAAACAATTCTTTTCACTTTTATCTCATCTAATCTGACATAAAAACTCAATCATCCCTCCAGTGCTCAGAAAGAAACACAGATTAACATAGATTAGTTAAATGACATAAGAAAGATCTCCTTGTTAATAAAGAAAATGAAGGACAGAAAAAAAAATGCTTAATAATATTAATATCGCACAAAACCAGTTGAGGTTTTGTGTGGCCCAGGGTTGGTCTTGATCCTCTTACTGGAATACTTTATAAAGGATTTGGAATTGACAGAGCCACAGAGGCAGAAAGAAATAGCCAGAACCTGAGAGAAAGCCACAGACAGAGCAGGAAGCAATGGAGTCCAGAGAAGAGGGCAGAGACCAGCAGATGCTACCATGTGCACTGGCCATGTGCCTTGCAGATGAAAGACGAATCCAGGACCACCAGTAGCTGGTCATCATGGAGAAAAGCCTCACTTGGTGAAGCACTGATTTGGACATTATTTGCAGTCTCAAAACTTTAAGCTTTTAAATTAATAAATCTCCAATATTAAAGGCAACTCATTTCTGGTATATTGCCTTAGTATTCTTTAGCAAACTAGAAAAGAATACTTACACAGAATCCCATTTTTTTTTTTTACATATGTAATAAATAGATTGACTCCATTTTGATACTCAAATGCCAAGAGATTTCAAGTCCCACCCTTCCCTCTTCCACTTTTGTCCCACACCTGGGCAAACTGATGAGAAAGCCCTGATGTTCCCTGCTTTGGCACTGGCAGGAAGTTCATATCATATAAGCCCTGGCCATGTGCAGGAACCCTCACTCCAAACTTATCTCCTATCCAGCATGAAGCGCCAAGCAGCCTTTTCCTTCTTTCTCAAGCCATTCTTGGATGTGCTTAGGGGACTGCCCTGCTCTTCCCAGAAGCCATCATTATGTGAGTGACACTCCTTTTCTTACCCTTTCGGTGCTTGTGTGTCATCACTGGTGTTTACATTCAACACCAAATACTAGGCAAGAACTGAATTCCATGATTGTGGGTTCATCATGACAACTTAGGCAATTGGAAGTCTTTCTAATTGTTTACTCAGCTGTTTACACAAATTGTGGCCTCAATAGTGGCTTGTGAGAAATAAGTTTAGGAAAATAATATTTATATGATTATTATTTCTATGAATATTCCAGCTCTGTTTTAAGTGTTGTACATAGATTAATTAATTTATTCATCACATAAACTATATTAGATATATGAGGTTTTCATTCTGTATTTCACAGGTAGGAAAACTAAGGGCAGAGAAATTGACACAATAAGTGGCATATCTGGAACTTTTGCCTGAGTTAATGCCCTTTCTCTTATCTATGATGCCATAAGTGATGCAGATATCTTTGGGAAAATATTGAGAAGGAATTCAATGAATTCAGTAAAAAGTTTTGTTGGTGTGGGTATAACATGAGGAAGCCAAACCTCCCCATTCCTAAGGAGATCTTGGAAATACTTTCTTCTCAAGGCATTACAAATACTTTGATTATAGAGCATCTGTAAATAGTTAATTGGGTTTATTTGTGATTTTTTTTTTTTATAGAGTGAGAGTGCTGGGAAGATATGCTACAATCTTAAAGGTCTCCCTTATTTTCAGGGGAAATGGAAGACTCAAAAGGGACTTAAAAGCCTCTGAACCATTTTGAGTTCTCCATTTCCCCTGAAAATTTGAGTGATACTTTTATTTGTATAGGAGAATAAATCTTAGAGTAGTGTTCTGTAAACATTCCAATTACTCGCCTATGTTTTTTTGTCCTCTTGTACTTAAGCAGGTAGGATGATGTATGTGACGCTATCTAGTCAAGATTATGGGAGGAAACAGTGAACGCCAGCATTACTCTTCAGCTTTTCCTTTCCCTGCTGTACCAATCAAGGAAGACTCATGTTTAAAATGTCTACAAGACAGTGACCCCTCCATCAGCATTTAGTTCTAAGTGATGTTTGTAGCAGAACCCTTACCTCCCTATCCACCATGCCTTGTACCTGTAAAGGAAATGAAAAAGAAACATTTGTTGGGCTAATTGAGATATTAATGCTGTTTAATTTATAGGAAGTAAAGAGTAATTTGATAGGATATTCAAGTACTTAGAAAGAGCAAGCTTAGACAATTAGATACAAGGGTACTTGAGCTTTGGTTCAAAACTGGATTTAATTCACTGGTGAAAAATCAAAGTGAAGAAGAGGAAGGGACATTTATTATTTCATCAAAATTATGAACTTGTAAAGCCTTGGGAATTAAATCTTGTGCCACACAAAGATAGGATCAAGTCCTAATATGTATTCCTATTGATGTGAGTCCATATGTAAATAGGACATTTGAATATAATGTTGTTAGTTAAGGTACAGACTTATTTGTGAATAGAATAATTAAATATCCCATTTAGATGGGGCCAGATTGAATTGAGGTAAGCCTTGGTCCATATGACTGGAGGCCTTATAGAGAGAAGAAATTAGAAAGCAGTAAATCAGAAGAAGCCAGAGAACAAGGCAAATTGCCCTGGGGCAGAGGCAGTGAATGCAAGCCAAGGAACTCCAAGAATTGCAGCAAGCCAGCACTAAAACACTATAGGCTTCAGGGGAAAGCATGGGCTGTTGAGATCATCATTTTAGACTTCTATTCTCCAAAACCATGAGACAATAAATTCCTGTTGCTTAAGCTCACACACTGTGTGATATTTGTCATAGCAGCCCTAGAAAATGAGGACACAAAACACTTTCTTCCTGTGTCTGCACTTGGAAGTCTTTGTTGCTTTGGAGGTTTTAAGCTCAAGATAAAATGGTTTCACCAGGTGTATTAGTCAGCTAAAGCGGTGCTGTTGCAAAGTACCAGATATCTTTTGGCATGTATAAAGGGTATTTATTTGGGGTAGAAGCTTACAGTTACAAGGCCATAAAGTATAAGTTACTTTTCTCACCAAAGTCTGTTGTCATGTGTTGGAGCAAGATGGCAACTGGTCTCTGGGAGGATTTAGCCTTCCTCTTCCTCCTAAGGTTCCATGGTCCCAGCTTCTTCCGGTCTCTGCTGTAGACTGGGATTTCTCTCAGCTGTAGCTGTAGACTGGGCTCAGATGCTCTGTTTTCTCCCCAAGGCCATCTGTGGGCTATCAGGCTCTTTCTCTTTCTGGGACCTCTGCCATGTCTGTGTCTATGAGAGCCATCTCTATTCCTCTGTATTCTCCTGTGTGTTTACTTCCCATGGCTTCAGCATCAAAACTCCAACTCTCTCTTCTGCTGTGTCATTTTCTCTGACATTCTACTGAAGTGACCCAATCAAAGCCCTAATCATAATTTAATCAAGTAAAAGTGAAACCTCTGAAGTTAATACAATCCAATATGCCCAGAGGAACAGACCAGTTTAGAAACATAATCCAATATCTATTTTTAGAATTCATAAACAATGCCAAACTGCTACATCAGAGAATACAAAAAAGATTCATTTGAATTGAAAGTGGAAATTGTCACTTAGTCTTTTGGGACTTATTCATCTCAGCAAGCAAATTATGAATCTTGATGGGAGAAAAAAATTCCCACTATGTAAGCTGGAAACAATCACTACTCAATATCCCAGACTTCCTTGTCTTAGGACATGAACAAGGAATCTGCACTCATTCAATCAGATTCTCACCCTGGATTTTTATTTTGATAACACAATTTATTATGAAACAATAAAAAAAGACTTGTGGTAGCAGCAGTAGTTTAAAAGTCTAATTAAAGAACATAATCACAGAGATGCCATTAGTGATATCTACTGTCCAGTGCAAGCTCTGTGTAACAAGCCAATTCATTTGGTAGTCAGCAGTGCTGCCAAAGAAGTCTTCAATACTTTTGTGTGTGTATGGAATAATGTTAGCTGTGGTAATGGCTATGTAGCCTGTAGCATCTGCATTTCCATTCCTAGTGCTGATTTTATGAGCTGCCTACAGACCTTTCTATACATTCATTTATTTGGATTACATAATCTTCTATCAATAACTAATATTTAAAATGGAGAATCCCTGACTAATACAGTGATTCATCATGAATTCAGGTTTGTTATCAAAATAAATGACTGCAAGAGTAACTTTGATCATCCTGGTTCAAGTGGAAAAGGAAAGGAAGTGGAGAACATAATGCAATCAGGGGGTGTGGATACTGGAATCAGGAATATGAAAGAACTGGAAGAATTGGAGACTAAAATCAAAGACTCTAATCTTTAATATTTATGATATAAAAAACATCTAGATTATGAGAAGTGAATGTCAGAGTACATAACTAAATTGGAATGCAAATAAAGGGCATTTGAATTAAGTTGATGAAATATGAGGTTGGACTATTTGATTTGCTGTTTATATGGATATTTGAATGGCCATTATATTTGCAATTATAGTTGAATTCATCTTTGATGAATGTCAGTAGTAACTTAGAGGTTAGTGAAAATCAATGACATAAAGAGACTGAACTTATTT
>JAQZBX010012001.1:0-41868 GCA_029593785.1 Cabassous unicinctus
TTTTTTTTTAATAATTGAAAGGGGGCACAGTAGTAACGCTTCCTGCCTCAGGTAACCTCTCAGGGGTCTCCCCGCCAAAGGTGCCCCACCGCTGAGGAACATGGTGAAGGTGGAGCAGGTCCTGAGCCTCGAGCCACAGCATGAGCTCAAATTCCAAGGTCCCTTTACTGATGTTGTCACCACCAACCTAACACTTGGCAACCCGACAGACTGAAATGTTTGTTTTAAAGTGAAGACCACGGCACCACGTAGGTACTGCGTGAGCCCCAGCTGTGGGATCATTGATGCAGGGACATCCATTAATGTATCTGTGATGTTACAGCCTTTCGATTATGATCCCAATGAGAAAAGTAAACATAAGTTTATGGTTCAGTCTACGTTTGCCCCATCGGACACTGATATGGAAGCAGTATGGAAGGAGGCAAAACCAGAAGACCTTATGGATTCAAAACTTAGATGTGGGTTTGAATTGCCAGCAGAAAATGATAAACCACATGATGTAGAAATAAATAAAATTATAACCACATCTGCATCAAAGACACCAACACTGTCTAAATCTCTGAGTTCTTCTTTGGATGACACTGAAGTTAAGAAAGTCTTCGAAGAATGTAAGATGCTGCAAAGTGAAGTTCAGAGGCTACAGGAGGAGAACAAACAATTCAAGGAAGAAGATGGACTTCGGATGAGGAAGGCAGTGAAGAGAGAGCAACAGCCCCACGTCTGCAACGGCCACAGCTGGGAAGAAGGAAAGCCTCAGCACCAGGCTACCCGCTCTAGTGGTCTTGCTCTTTATTGTTGGTGTAATTACAGGGAAAGTCGCCTTGTAGAGGCGGCATGTGAAGGATGGCAAGCTGGATTGATGGATCTGCCATATCATGGGGTTTACAATTATCATAACCACGTGTAAAAAGAAATTAATGTATGATGACATTTCATGGGTCTTGCCTTTAAATTGCTCCTCCTGTGCATGCACACACACAAACACACACACAAATATAACAATGTTAACAATCTTTTAGAAAGTTTGTCTAGTAAATGATTGGGGGGAAAAAATGATCTTTATTAAATGATGAGAGAAACACCAATTAATACCACACTGGCATATTGTAAATGTCATTTTAAACATTGGTAGGCTTGGTACATGTTGCTTGATTACCTCTCCTAAAACAAGACACTCTTCCTTACCTGTTGGTGCTGGCCCTTGGGAGCCGGAGCCCCACGCAGTGGGGAGGCGCTTTCACCTCCTTGTAGTAATCCACTCCGCTCTTCACTCACTCCCATGGCTTCTTTTCCATGTCTTCAGTTCTTGGGACTGATGAACAGAGTCAGAAGCTGAAAAGAATTGCACTGTGGCAGCATCAGATGTGCTCGTCATGAATGAGAGGCATATGTTGACTGATTGATCCAACACTTTGGAAAATAAGTCAATGCTTTCTTCTGTAAAGGGACCAAGCTAAAATATTATTGGTTCATGTCGTGAAATCGAACTGTTATTCAGAGATGTTTAATGCATCTTTAACTTATTTAACATATTTCATCTCATGTTTTCTTATTGTCACAAAATTTTAATTAATGCTGTGGCCTAAAAATCACCTGTGCTACCTACTGCTAGTGGGTGACACTGGCATTGCTGCTGGAGCATTGTGGGCTCCTCTCTCTCTGGAGGTTCTGGGCACTATGTACCTGTGGAAGGTGTGACTCAGTTGAATGTTGGAAACAGCAGTCAGGATGTGTTTTTCCCTCATAGGGAGGGAAATTCTGAGTAGTGACAGTTGTGTCTAGATTACCCTGTCAATGGAGAAGAGTAGCTGATCTTCAGAAGATGAACATACTATTTTTTCACCATCCCTCAACCACCACCCATACTTCTAGCACACATGTTCCTAGGTCTGACCTGACCCTTCTCAGTTTGGCCCTAGCTTGGACTCTTGAAGAGGGAGTGGTAGGAGAGAGGGGAACTGACTGGGGGTGGGTGGGGAAGGGATTGTGGGAGACTCTTCAAGTAATCCATCAAGTAGTAATTGAGAATTTGACTGTGAATTAATTTCATGCCATAAAAGACCAGTCCAAAACTGTTTGACTATGTAGCATCTTAAAAAGAAAAAAAATTTAAAATAAAGCCCCTAAATTTAAAAAAAAAGTGTGTCTATTCCAGTTAAAACAAATCGCTGCCCCTTCCATGATAGACCAATGTTATCAACCTGCCACTATGTAGCAGGCTGATCAACTTAAGGAATGGTGCCATATTGAGGACTAGTGTGGGTCTGTGCTGCTGGGAGACTGGGCATTCAGTAGGGGCTGTAGCCAGGTTGGCCTTGGTGAGGAGAAGTCCATATTGCTGAGCCCATGCACAACCTCCATCCCTACCACCATGGCCACTTTGTTCATTTGGGCAATGACAGGAGTTGTTGGGAAAGAGATTGACTGGTATCCACAGAAAGGGTCATCTTATCTACTTGACTATTAAATACTTCCACTGCTGAAGTCACCCTCTGGTGAGCATTTATATCTGACACAAATATCTTCATGTTTTTTTGCCCACTCAGAAAGGTCTCTTCCCCAGACCTCTTTGTCACCAATTTTTCAATCATGTTCCTTCCAAGTCCCTGACAATCCCGCCAAACCATTGGCAACAGCGCATGAATCAGGGTACAAATGCACTTCCAGCCATATCTCCTTCCAAGAAAAATGAGCAACCAAGGGCACTGCTTGAACTTCTGCCCACTAGGAAGAATTCCCCTTATCACTGTCCTACAGGGACATCCCAGAAAGGGGCTGCAGTGCTGCAGCTCTCCACTCTTGGGTGGTACCTGCATATTGTGCAAAACCTTCTGTAAACCAAATTTTCTCTTCCTCAGTCAACTGATTGTAAGGAACTCCCTAAAAGGCTATAGCTGTCTGCTGGGAAAGAGAAGGTAATGTGTCAAGAGTGGGCACCATGGGCATTTGGGCCACTTCTTCATGTAACCTACTTGTGCCTTCAGACCTGCTCATGCCCTATCTCATATATACCACTTCCATTTTATGATGGAGTGCTGCTGTGCACACCCAACTTTATGGTTTGGTGGGTCAGACAACACCTATCTCATGATAGGCAACTCAGGTCTCATGGTAACTTGGTGGCCCTTGGGTAAGCATTCAGTCTCTACTAAGGCCCCATAGCAGGCCAAAAGCTGTTTCTCAAAAGGAGAGTAGTTATCTGCAGAGGATTGCAAGGTTTTGCTCCAAAATCCTAAGGGTCTGTGTTGTGATTCTCCTATAGGTGCCTGCCAAAGGCTCCAGACAGCATCTCTATTTGCCACTGACACTTCCAGCACCATAGAATCTACTGAATCATATGGCTCAAGTGGCAGAGCAGCTTGCACAGTAGCCTGCACCTGTCACAGAGCCTGCTTTTGTTCTGGTCCATATTCAAAACTAGTAGCTTTTCTGGTCACTCAGTAAATGGGCTGGAATAGCACACCCAAATGAGGAATAAGTTGTCTCTAAACCCCAAAGAGACCAACTAGGCACTGTGACTCTTTTTCGGTCATAGGAGGGGCCAGATGCAACAGCTTATCCTTCACTTTAGAAGGGATATCTCATCATGCCCCACAACACTGGACACATAGAAATTTCACTGAGTTGGAAGGTCCCAATATTTTTATTGGAATTATATTCCATCCTCTGACATGCAAGTGCCTTACCAATAAGTATAGAGTAGTTGCTACTTCATGTCACTAAGTCCAATCAACATATCATAATATAATGGACCAGTGTGATGTCTTGTGGTAGGTAGGACAGTAAAGGTATATTGCTGGCCTTGCCAGTTGAAAGAAAACTGTTTCTGGTGGTTCTTACTAACAGCAATTGAGAAAAAAGCATTTTCTAGGTCAATAGCTGCATACCAAGTACCAGGGGATGAGCTGATTTGTTCAAGCAATGATACCATATCTGGAAAGCAGCTGAACTTGGAGTTACCACCTGGTTAGTTTATGATAATCCACTGTCAGCCTCCAAGTTGCATCTGTTTTCTGCATAGGGCAAATAGGTGAATTGATTGGGGGTGTGTTGGGAATCACCACCCCTGCATCCTTCAAGTTCTTGTAGATGGCACTGATTTCTGCAGTCCCTCCAGGAATCCAGTATTGCCTTTGATTTACTATTTTGCTGGGTAGGGGCAGTTCTAGTGTCTTCCACTTAGACTTTCCTACCTTAAAAGCCCTCACTCCACAAGTCAGGGAACCAATGAAGAAATTCTGCCAGTTGCTGAGTATTTCTATTCCAATTATTCATCCCAGAACTGGAGAAATAAACACAGAATGGGTCCAGGGACCCACTGGACCCGCTATGAGACAGATCTGAGCTAAGACTTTTTGACCACCTGACCTCCATAGACCCCTACTCTGACTGGTGGACCAAAGTGACATTTGGTCTCCTGTAATAAATGTCACTTCTGAGCCAATGTCTAATAATCCCAAAATGTCTGATCCTTTCCTTTCCCCTAATGTACAGTTATCCTGGTAAAAGGATATAGGTCTCTTTGGGGAAGGATGGGAGGAAGATTAACAGTATAAATTTTTGCGATGTAACAGGTACTTCCCGAAAGGGATCCAGCTTTCCCCTCATTCAAGGGGCTCTGGGTTTATAAACTGTCTCTTGTCTGGGAATTGATTAAGGGGCCATAACTCTCTGTTTCTATAATTTGTTAGGCTTTTATTCAATGAACCTAGAACTCTTCTGCTTATAAAGATGAAGTATGAATGTAGTAGATTGCCCATCTATTTTACTTCTAGGTATCCCATGATCTACTAGCAGACCCCATAGGTCTGTGTGACTCATACCATTTTGATTGCTGCTTTAAGTCTGCTTTTCACTGTGGTAGCCACACCCACACTGTCTTTGGCGATTAAGTGCTGCCACTTGGTTTCAGCTATCCCAGTCAGATCATACCATTGTGTTTAAAGATCCTAGTTCCATCACTTCTGTTCCCATGGTAATATCTGACCTACAGATAAGAGCAACCACAGGGCACTTCAATGAAGATGGAGTTAGTCTAACAAATTTATTCTTCACAATCCTGGTGAAAGGTGTATCCTCTGGACATTCCTGGGGTGGGTGAGCAGGTCTCACGTGATAAATTCACTCTAACATTCCAATTTCTCTATGCCTTTGGATCCCATCATCTACAGTATACTAGGGCCTTTCTGGCATTTTGATCTCTAATAATGCCAGTCGTCTTGTGATCCATGTTTCAACCAGTCACCTGAACAAACTGTTAGAGCCCTTTCTAACCCCTTAAGCTACAACATTGAATCCAGAATCTCTGCTTAGTGGGTTTTTCAATAAATTCAGTCTGATCCAACTTTACATTCTTTCCACCATTATCCCACACTCTTAATATCCATTCCCACACATATTTTCCTGATTTCTGTCTATGTATTGGAAAACTTATGCAGTTCTTTGGAGTACAGTGCACTTCCTGGTGGGTCACACTTTGTACCTCACCTTTGGGGGCTTGTTGGGACTTTAGTTATAGGTCTGGAAGGAAAGAGGTGTGGGAGGTGGGTAACAAGAAAGACTAGAAGAGTCTTGCAAGCCAATTACCTCAGGGCATTCCGTTGCAGTTTCATCTGATAAAACAAGATTAATCTTTTCAGGTGGAAATTGGATGGCAAACTCCTTAGGACGGGAATAGCAACCTCTTCCCTCAGGGCAGGCTGGAGGTCAGGTGACTCTTTCCTCAGGGCAGACCATTATAGTTTTATCTGGCAGACTCAGCAGAATTTATGGTTTTAATTTCCCCACTGCCATCATTATCAACCCTATGTCCCCATTCCAATTTTCAGAATCCTATTCCTTTCCAATCAATGCCCTCACTTTAATAGTAGATATCCTGAAAGGTTGAGATTTTAGTTTCCATTGTAATTCTGCTACTCACACAATGAGATTCTGGTTCTGGTTTTCAGAGATCTCAAGTCTGCAGCTACACGAAACAAGATTTTCTTTCAGGGTACACTTAGAAACTTTTACATCTTTCTGGTAGCACTTAAGTTGCAAATTTGAAGGTTTCAGCTCATCCCTTTCTTTTATAACTGTGTCCAGCTTATGCAGGAACAACCAGCCAACATCATTATATCTTTTAACTCCACAAAACTCTGTTAAGGTGTCAAAAATACTCTCACCCAGAGCCTTGCTTCTTATAAGCATGTGAGTAGCCATATCCAGTGGTGATATTTTGCACATTTCTCTTGCCAACTCACACCATTAGTGGCATCTTGATTATTGAAAATAGAGTCATTAGAGCCTTTGAATTTAATCAGAGTAGAGAGCCAATTGCAAAAAAAACCAGAACCAAGAGAGAAATCCCATTTTTAAGATTCAGTTTCTCAAGAACCACTCCTGGTACCAAGCTGTTTTAGTCAGAGTTCTCTAGGGAAACAGAACTAACAGGAGTTAACTGTAAATATTATGAGATTTTATAAAATTGTCTCATTTGACTGTGGGGGTACACAACTCCAAATTCTGTAGGGCAGGCTGCAAACCAGGAACTCTAATAAAGGTTCTCAATGAATTCCCCAGGAGAAACTGGCTGTCTGATATACACATGGGAATTCTCTCTTCTGACTGCTGAAATCACCATGTCTCCTTTTAAGGCCTTCAACTGATTGGATGAGATGCCTCATTGCTGAAGGCAATATCCTCAGTTGATTGCAGATGTAATCAACCACAGATACCACCATTTACTGATGATTTAAGTCCACAAAATGTCCTCACAGTAACAATTAGGCCATTGCTTGCTTGACCAAACAAGTGGGTACCATTACCTGGCCCAGGTGACACATGAGCCTAACCATCACATAGCATATTATCACTTGGCAATTGTGTCCACTTTTTGACAATTATGTATAATGCCAATATGAGCACAGGTATGCAAATATCTCTTTGAGTCCCTGCTTTCAGTTCTTTTGGGTATATACCCAGAAATGGGATTGCTTGGTGATATGGTAGTTCTATATTTAACATTGCCAAGCCTATATCTTCATCTATGACACTAGACAAGGGGTGATAATACTTGCCTAACCTATGTAGGGCCAAAAGACAGTGTGAATGGCAACTTCTGGAGTTGTGCAATGAACACCCTGAGTTGTCATATATGGCAGCCCTACCTGAGTAGTCATATATGGCAGTACTCTTGTAAAGTTATAAGGGCTGGATCTTTTTAATACTTATTGAGTATCTGTTCTAGGGATAAAAAAAATAAGTAATACATGATCCTTGTCCTCAAAGAGCTTAATATATAGAGATGAGACCAATAGGTAAAACACACTTAATAAGGAGTAGTGTCAGGAGCATGCCAATATTTTTTAAAACCTATTTGTTGAATCATAACACAGACACAGAAGAGTGCACACATCTTACGGTTACAGTTCAATGAATTTCCATAAAGTGAACACACCCATGTAACCACTCAGGTCAAGAAATAGAAAATGATACAGAAGCATTCCAGAAGTCTTAGTGCTCCTTCCAATCATCACCTTTCTTTTTCTTGCGTAAATATAACTACTTTTACTTCTAACACCAAATTTGCCTGTTTTTGAACTTCATATAAATGTAAGACAGCCATATGTATTCTTTTGTGTCTAGTTTCTTGCTTAACATTATGTTTGTAAGGTCCATTCATGCTGTAGAGTGTAATTATGATTCATTTATTTCATTGTTATATAGGATTCTGTTTTATTAATATCCCACAATATGCAAAATATCACAATCTATTGCACCATTAATGACATCTGAGTTATTTTCACCTTTTTGACTAATTAACACTATATTGCTCTAAAAATCCTTATACATGTGTTTGGGTGCACAAGTCTATGCATTTCTTTTGGATATTGTGGTAGGCAGACTAATGCCTCCCCAAAGGTGTCCACATCCTAATCCCTAGAATTTGTGAATATGTTATGTTACATGGAAAAGGGGAATTAAGGTAGCAGATAGAAATAAATTTGCTAATCAGCTGACCTTAAGATAGTTTACCCTGGATTATCCACCCAGGTAAGGCCAGTTTAATCACAACAATCCTTAAATGTGGAAGTAGGAGGCAGAAGATCATGTCAGAGTGAGGTGATAGGAGAACTTGACCCACTCTTGTTGGCGTTGAAAGTAGAAGAAGGGGCCATGATCCCTGGACCATGGGTGACCTCTAGAAGCTGCAAAGGTCAAGGAAACTGATTCTTCCTTAAAGTCTCCACGGGGAATGCAGCCTTGCCGATTACCTTGATTTCAACCCTTGAGACCCATTTCAGACTTCTGAACTACAGAACTTCACGATGATAAATTTGCATTGTTTTAATTCACTAAGTTTGTGATAATTGATATAGCAGTGATAGAAAACTAATACAACTATAATCTTACAATTAGAATCATTGGGTTGGGTATGTACATGTTCATCTCTTGTATATATTGTCAAATGGTTTTCCAGTGTGGTTATAGCAATTTGTATTTCTAATGGGAATGTATGGTCATTCCAGTGGTTCAGAATACTTGTCAGCACTTGGTATCATCAGTCTTTTTTTATTTTAATTATAGCCATTCTGTATGATATCCCATTTTTATTTCAGTTTGCATTTCTCTGATTACTAATGAGTTCAAGCATGTTTTCATATGATTTTTGGCCATTGGGATTCCTCTTTTGTGAAGTGCTTGATCAAATCTATTCCTTTTTTTTTTCCTGTGGTGGTAAAGGAAAAATAGAATTTAGAACATAGATCTCCAGTTCTCTATTCATAAAACCACTGTGCATTCCCAAGGCCACAAAACTGGGATATTCTTCTGTTTTTAATGAGATCTTTTTCTTTTCTTTAAAATAGCATTGCAAAGAAAAGCAGATTCTAGCCTGGATCACAGTATAACTAGTTCAGTAAGCTCACAAAACAAAACACACATACACACATATACATACTCACACACAGAGTTAAAACATATATGTATATGGAAACAGAATAAAATTTTTTTTTAGAAAATCCATGGAAGTTCACTATACAACAGTGAACCCTAAGCTAAGCCATGGACTATAGTTGTATCAGTTTGTTATTATTTATGAATTCCAAAAATATATATTGGATTATGTTTGTAAACTGGTCTGTCAGCGCTTTCACTTTACTTGATTAAATTATGATTAGGGCTTTAATTGGGCCCGCCAAGGGGGCAGGTACTCACAGAGAAAATGACAAGGCACAGGAGTTAGTTGGAGTTTTGATATTGGAGCTCCAGGAAGTAAACATACAGAGAAGCAGATAAGAAAGAGATAAGGAAAGAGAGAAGACAGAGGCCCCAGGAAGAGAGATGAGCCAAACGCCTGAGAGTTTACAGCTGGCCTTGTGAAGAGAGCAGAGCAGCTGAGCCCAGAGATAAACGAGCCCTGGGAGAGAGACAAGACTTATCCCAGCCTACAGCTGATATTGGAAGAAGCTGGGACCACAGAGTCTTAAGAGGAAGAGGAAGCTTGAACCCTTGCAGACGTTGGCAGCCATCTTGCTCCAACACATGGCAACAGACTTTGGTAAGGGAAAGAACTTATGCTTTATGGCTTGGTAACTGTAAGCTTCTACCCCAAATAAATACCCTTTATAAAAGCCAACAGATTTCTGGTATTTTGCATCAGTACCCCTTTGGTTGACTAATACAATAGATAATATGATTATGAAAATGTGCTTTCATCAATTGTAACAAATGTTATAATTAACCCCAATACATGGTGTTAATAATAGGTGGTATATGGGAATCCTGTATTTTATACATGATTATTCAGTAAACCAATAACTTTTCTAATAAAGAAAAAAATGAAAAAAGAAAAACCATATATAGTACAGTAAAAGGAAATATGCAACAAAGGTTAAAGCCACTAGCAAATATTTTTTTAAAAAACAGTAGTCATAAACACCAACAGCCTACTAGGATACTATTTATAGATTAATAAGCTCTGCATGAGTCTATTTCATTCTTAGACTCTGAGATGAGTATATTAGGGCTGGCCTGGGTATTGAATGTTGAGATTGAAATGTGATTTTCTTTAACTGATATAACTTCCAAAATAAATCATTCATACAGTTAGTGACTCATACAATCCATTCCAGCATGCTCTGTTACTTGTTAGGAAATTTTTTATTTAATTTAAGCATTTTCATTATTGTGTATTTTTATTGTGCAATGTTCAGTTCTGAGTCTTGGGCAATTGCTATAATAAGGTTACTAGTCAGAGACTGCAGATAAAGAACAGCAACTCAATAATTAAAAGGCAACCAAGAGTGCTATATGTAGAGTAGCAAAAAATCAGATCCAAAAGTGTATGAAGTTAGGCTGAAAGCCAAAAACATTAATGCAAAATACGATTATTTCCAGTGGTGAACCAATATGTTTTGGGCTCCCATGTTACATAGGGGATTTTATAAGATAATCAGACCAAGAGCATTAGGCAAGACATTCCTAATTTTCATTTTCCCATAATTCTTAGACTATCTTCTTCCAGAATTCTCTTTGCAATACTTTCTGGATTAGACCAGGTTCTATTCCTTCCTATTTATATATCTCTTCCCTTTTCTACTATCACTCTTACCTTTCACACATCATTCCATGCTCAGAAAAAGTAAGTTTTTTGAGGGACAGGGCCTAGTATTTTCCTGTTTGTTTTGTTTTGTTTTTGCTTATCTTTCTAAATATCTTTTGAAATTGCCTCCTTGTCTCTGCTTCCATTAACGTAGTTCAAGCCACAATTTCTCATCCTACCTCCTGGTCTCTCTTCATCCATCCTAGTCCCACCTCAACCCACCCCAACTCTATCTTACAAAGTCTTCACACAACAGCCAGAGCGATCTTGTTATTACACAAATCTGACTATTTCATTCCTGTACTTAAAATGGCTTCCCGTTACTCCAAGCTCCTAACCATGGCCTGAAAGGCCCTGTCTGGTCTGGTTCTAGCTTGCCTCATCAGCCTCTTCTAGAACCTGTCTCCCTCTTACTCACTGGTCTCTACCTTTCAGAATACATTGTGTACCTTTCCACCTCAAGGCCTTTGCACAGGCTGTTCCTTCTGAGTCTGGAAGACTTTCTACCTACACTAAACCCCTTCTGCTTGGCTAATGGTTACCAGTCCTTCAGACCTCAACCTAAACATCATTTCCAAGTAATCCCAGCTAGGTCAGGTTGTGTTATTATTTGTTCTCATAGCAACTTTTATTTATTCTTTCTCATACTTACCATAATTGTAATATTTTAATTGTATAATTCATTAATTCTTTCAACTCTGTTGGACACTTACTATGTGTCCAACACTGAATGTATACTGGTGAATAAAACAGATGGGATCTCTGCCCCCAAAGAGTTTGTAATCTGGGCAGGATTGGAGGGAAAGGTGGGGCTGACAATAAACAAGAAAACTAATGAATGAACGTGTAATTACAAATTATAATAAGCACTCAAAGGAAAATAGAGTGTGTAGATAGAGAATAATGCCAGAGTTAGGGAAGGCCTCTCTGAGAAGATGATTTTTTTTCAGAAGTGAGACATTTTTTATTGATTTCTTATTGTAATTCTTCAGCGTACAAAGTATTTAATCAAGAACAATATTTACAATTCTTACATAATGTACATTTTAGAATGACTATAAAGATAATGTACTGTCCTCCATTTATGACAACAAGCTATAGTAAAACTACATTCACATATCAGATACAAATCCTCTACATACTAATAAAAAGTAAATGGAGTTTTTGTTATACATTCTTTAAAAAATACCTTTTCACAGGGAGCAAGAAATATTACAAATAAGTCTTTATGACTGAAATGATTCAAAATATCACAAAGCACAGTTTAACACACATAGAAAAGTAGTCCATTATTTCCAAAAGTTAAACTTCAGCCTTTGTGTAAAATAACTGTTGCCAACAATCTTTGTAATATACCAAGTATTCTCTGTTTAAAATTAATACCCAAAAGGCGGCTTGAGGAAATATGAAAAAATCTAGAATGTAAGATAGTGAAAAGACCAATAGGGAGAAAAGTTTACTTAATCAAAATTTGCTTTGTCCCCCATCATCTCATTTTAAGTGGATAATTTATGTAAACGGATAAGAATTTCACAAAACTATATTTATGAATGTCAGGTTTCAGCTAAACTGAATCCAAGTCCATTTTAGGTTTCATTTGAAGCATTAAGAAATTGATACAGATATGGTGAGTTAAAATGACTGTTATAATGTTTTACTTTCATTAAAGTTTGTTATTGCAAACATGTAAAATTTCCTACAACTTGTCTTCAAATCTCAACCTATTCCTTCAAGGTAATTTTATATCCAGGTTGTTCAGAATATTTGAAGTTTTTATCAAAACACAAGGAAAGCTGGCAGTCATTATCAGATTGTGCTGCTTTACAGTGATTTTAAACCATTTCATGATACAAGGAAAGTGCCTTTGACTAGAAGTCAGTCAGACCTGGGCTGTGGTATCAGCTTTGGCACCAACAAGCAAACTGAGTGACCTCCTCTGTAAAACAAGAGGAACAAACTAGAATCAAAGAAGCATGACAATGTTAGAGCTCTGAGATTAAGATCTGAGAAGTCCTACTGTGAAAATCAAGTGAGATAAAATAGGTCAAAATACATTCTAAGTAGCAAAATATTATACAAATGGATGTTATCATATTTTTACCTTGTCTTATTACACTCATTTTATTTGTGAGGAGCCCTGAATCCTAAAAGGTATTGAATACCAGTCTAGTACTCTTTCTACCATATCATGCAGCTCTTAGGTCATACTGTGCTTACTATTTCTATTTTCTGTAAAAATATATTTTTTCAGCTCATGTCCATGGTTGAAAGTGCTATCAAAGAGAGAAGTTAATCTAACAATATAAGAGTAACATGGGAATCTCTTATTATTCAAATTGATTAATAAATTTAGTCTTAAATACAATTATGTTTATTGTGATCATCCTTTTTCATGTATAAAATTGTATTTTTAAAATACTGCTTAACATATACCAAAATAAAGTTGTTCAAAGTGTGAAGGTATACAATTTTTTTTCATGACACACTCATGAAGCACATTTCCCGAATTAAACTGATATGTTTTGAAAACTACACCGAAATTCATTAAAATCTGCAGTGGAGACTAATATAAACTAGGCAAATACTTTAATGTAGTGAATCTCTGGAAATTTCTGAATTTCTAAGGATTGAACCAAAGTTAATTTTCAAAACCTCAGAAGTCTTAACATATATATAGCATTGAAATGAAACATTACAAATAATTCATCAATTACTTTTAATCTAGTTCTAACATGAGACTACATTTCATATTTAGTGCTGCTATCCTTATTTTAATATTAATTGTTATTTTGATATTGATCTAATTTTTAAGTTAATGGACAAACAATAATGCGCTGACAGAATAATGATAATAAATCAGACACTATCATCAGATCAGTTATGGAAAGAAAATAGAGGGCAATCACAATGACTTCTGAAGCCCAAGAGTATGATTAACATTGTTTACACTATAAAAGCTCATAATGCATTGAATAATTCACAGCATAAAACTCAGATTTGTTACATTATATATATATATATTTACTGACACAGTTTAATTCACCTAAAGGCCAACCTACCTTGTAACTACTTTGTAACTATTAATTTACTTCAAAGCCTTGCAATTTATTCCATAACTTCTGCCAAATTTAATCCAAAGGGGGTCTTGGCATATTCAAGAAATCAAGTCACAGAAATGCATTTTTTTGTGTGGTCTGCTTACCTGCTTTCCTTGATAGCTTTATTCAGAGCCATGTTCATCCTTAATGCAAAAAGATGATTTTTAAGTTAAGACCTGTGGGCTGAGAAGGAGCCAGCCATGTAGAAGATCTTCACATATGCTGTTCCCTCTGCCTGGAGCAGGCACTTAGGTGGGAAAGAGTTTGTCATGTTTGAGAGAAAAAGAAAGAAAGCAGGATGATTGGAATGTGGTGAGTGAGGGCAAGAGTCACATAAGTGACGATGGAGAGGTAGGCAGGGGCTAGCTCAAACAGGGCTTTGTGGACATGGTAGGGATTAAGAGATTATTCTAAAGGCATTGGGAAGATTTTTAAAGCTTTTAAGCAGGGAAGTGATTTCACAGCTGCTGCATGTGGAGACTAGACTGTATGGAGGTAAATGAGAAAGCAAAGATTGCAATTAGGCTATTTCAGTGAATTCCAGGAGGAAGATTACAATGACTTGAATTAGCGAGGTGGCAATAGAGATAGAGGAGACATTGGTTAGGGAGTTATGTTTTGTATATGTCTGTTTGAGATGTTTGTCATATATTCAAGTAGATGTTGTCAAGTGGTCACTTACACAAGCTGGGAGTTAAAGGAGAGGTATAGGATAGAAACAGAGTAGAATCTCATCTGACCTGAGAGGTATAGTCAGCCTTTAAGGCCAAAAAATAAACAATTAAAAATTACCCTTGAAAAACTTCTGTTTCTCTATTTTGTAGCCACTGTTCCCATCTCCCCTCACCCTCTCCTCCCAAGTTACATCTTATCTGGGTTAATGGAAGCCAAAGCCTGTGGAGATGAGGAAAGATGGAGCAAGTAAGATTTTTTCTTTGCCAAATAGGTAGAGTTGAAATCACTGTTCACATAATATAGCTTCACTATGAAATGTGGGAATCCTATGTTGTTTTTTTTAAATTAGGGGAATAAATGAAGTTTTTTTAAACTATGGGGATAATTTTTTTTTTTTAATTATGGGGATAAATTAAGTCCCTTAGGGTGAGGATGAAGCAAGAGGAGGGCTCAAGACCAAGCTTTGAGGAATAGCAACATTGAAGTTCAGGTGGGTTGGAGGAGGGTAAAAATATTAGTAGCTTGCTGCCTGTCTTCCCCATATGGTCTGTGCTCCCCATTAGAAGGCCTGCCTTTTCCCTTCAGAATGTAAAACTCTATGAAGACAGCTGCATCCCTCTTTTTCATCACTATTTCCCAGAAACTGTGGGTAACCAATGTGCAACTGAGCTACCTTTACAGTGGCTTTCTAAACCACAGTCTTCATTTCTCACAGGAGAAGTTTAAATTTCCAAGGAAATTTTAATGATAATTTATTCACCTTCCAAACTGATCTTCTCTTTTCTGATCACACTCATATTTATTTAGGTTTCATTCACATTCCTGAAACTGGACAGTACTTAATTATGTAATAAAGATACTACTAACTAAGAACCACAAACAGAAGAGTCCCCCTTTTCACCCTCTTTGCCCAGTCATTTTATGGACATTCCCACTCCACCCCAGTCCTTTCAAACCATGCTTTTCCAGATTCAAGTGGTATGGACTGTTCCAAGTGTCTAAATAACTGGCTGAAAGAAGGTATTGCTCCTGAGAATCTTCATTCCCCTCTCCCACTGTGTCTAGGGATTCTGGAGGTTTACACAGTTCCAAGAGGAGTGAGTATGATCCCTATACCCAAGAGGAAAGAAAATTGGGTTGCTATCAGTCTTCTATCGATTCTCGTTACCACATTGCGTTGCTGTTGAAAACTTGTTCTGTACAGTCTCACTGCTGATACTGGTTTGCTCTGGGATGATGCCATCACCAGCTATTGTGGTTCTTTAAGGCAAACAATGCCACATCCTCAGTGCTAAGTTCTATGAAAGTGTCCACGGCCTCTTCTCGCTGGTCTCTGCTTCCATTCTTGCCCTACTTCATCCATTTTCCACACAACCTCAGGGATTTTGTACCTCTTCTGTTTAAACCCTTAAAGTGCTTCCCATTGAACCTAAAAAAGTCTCCAAACCTCTTATCATGGCTGCGTAGCCTAGCATAATCCTACCTAACTGCCTTAGTGTCGGCACTTGTATTTCTCAGTGAGTTCTGTAGACCCCTTTCATCAGATATACTTGTAAAATTCTTCCTCAGACCAAGTGACTTTTTCACTTAAGAGGAAAACACAGTGCTTCTGATTGTTCCACATTTTATTGGTCCTACTCAAAACCTCCAGAAAGTTTTTAGAAGAGGAAATTCCCAAGCATTTAAGTACTTAAATAATTGTTTCTTGATGAAGCATCCTAAAAGTGGAGTAAAGATTCCAAAAAGACATTGGAAGAAAGGATTGGTGGTACAGTTGGGAGAAGACAGTTTGAGGAAGAACATTAACGATCCTGTTTTATACATGAAAGCCTTGCATTAAAGTGCATTACATAGCCTTAGCGTGATGACTTGAGTTATAATTTAGGGTGTATACCTCCATCAACTTGAGCTCATCCAAAACCCTAGGAGAAAAAACAATCACTTGAGAGTGTGGAGGCTGTTACCAATTCACCTGTTCACGAGTGTTTAGAATATAGAGGGAAGAACATTGGACCTAGAATCAGAAGGCCTGGGTTCAAGTCCTTGCCCCACTGGTATATTGGCTGTGTGAATTTGAGAAATTGATTCATTTCTTTGACATCAGACCTCAAATTTGTAAACGAGGGAAAATACCAGTCCTTTCCAACTTATGGTGCTGTTATGAAAATCCAGTGGATTGATTTGAAAACTGTAAAGCATCATATCAATAAGAGGTCTTTCCCAAAAGATTATTTTGCTTTAACAAAATGATTCAAGACTACGTTGTATTAGAATTTAATTAAAATAAATATCAAGAACAACATTGAAGAGAAGAAGGTGAAAAGGGACAAATTGACAGTGGGGGAAGAGGGATAAGGGGAGGGATTGAGAAGACAAAATGCTATTCTTGATGCCTTCATGCAGATTGTGTGTGCTGGGAGAGGGATTATGGGATGATTATAAATATAAGAACCCCACATTTTTTCCTTGGCTCCCTCCTTGAAATAGCCCAGCTGCCAGCAGCCTGGTCTCCTAAGTGCAGGGCCTGAGCAGTCACCATGAATTCAAGGTTCACAGCCTGCTACTGATGTCAGATTAAGGAAAAAATGCCGAAGTTCTGTATCTCTCAAATCACATTACCCCTCGCTATATGCCTGACACATAATAGCACGCAATAGATGCTTGAATGAATGGATGAAGAAACACAGGGTAGGCCCCAGGCTTGGGGACTGAGGGAAGGGGGAGAGAGGAGGCAGAAAGATCTGCTCATTAGCAGTCTTGTAATAAGACCTTGGAGATACTATTGCCAAGCCCAAGACCCCCTTTACAAACTCCTGAGCACCGCAGAGGGACTGTTTGCATCACACTCAAGCCAAGACATCCCCAAGATCCCTGACAATAAAGGAAATAGCAGCCTGGAGCTGGCCAATAGACAGGCCCAGAGGAAAATGTACTTGTGCCTGTCTATACCCAATTCTCCTTCTACCGCTGGGTCTTCAACGCCACCTAGTGGTGAACTGTTCAGGCAGGCTGCACCAGCAAAGCAACTGACTAGGATTTAGATGTCCTGGTTTAAAGCTACAAGGATTAAAGCCTTCCTCCTAAGGTCCAAAGATAAGAGACTGTGTAGAAGTAGTAAGTAAATCAAGAGCTTTAGGATTGATGTCAGAGAATTTTAAGTCCCAAAATGTAATTGCATCAATTACATGCACATCAGCGCCAGGATTTTGTATTTATGCCTGTTGTTTTCCAACTTTGAACACTGAGCAAGTGAGGTCAAGATCAAAGGTTAAAACTGTGCAAAGGAAATGCAGAACCAAGTCAAAAGGTGAAGGGTCATTTCCATTTCACAGTTAAAGCAAATGAGGCTCCATTAAATGCCCAAGGTCAAATGTCCAATACATGAGGCAAGGACACTGAGGGTAGAGTGCTCTTTTCCTTTTGCCATTCTGCTTCAAATCACCCCCTATCTTTT
The DNA here is from genome assembly GCA_029593785.1 of Cabassous unicinctus. Lineage (NCBI taxonomy): Eukaryota > Metazoa > Chordata > Mammalia > Cingulata > Chlamyphoridae > Cabassous > Cabassous unicinctus. The sequence goes on from JAQZBX010012001.1 coordinate 17,813, forward strand.
GTAATTTGCCTTATTATACTCCAATTGCATTGATATTCTCTTACCAATGGATCAATCAGCTTTTTTCTATACCCATAAACAATTCTCCTAAAGGTTTGGTTCACTGTGTCCCTCTTGAAGAATTTTCATAATGTGAATGCCAGTTTATCATATTTTATATACATTACACATCTTATATATTATGTTAACTTATATCTCCATTATCTGTTATAAAATTTGAGGTCCTTCTAAGTATGTAATATTTTCAATCTAATTAGTATAATTTATGATGGATTTTTAAAATCTGCATTTTTAAGAGTATATGGTTTGGAAATAAAAGGACACTAACATTGATTGGGCATCAGAGCTGACTAAAAGCCTTTACATCAATAACTCAGCCTTTGTGACTAGCCACTGAGGGAAATTAGAGAATTATCTTTATATTGATGAAGAAACAGAGACTTGGAGTTTTTAAAATAACCACACATAGTGACATAAAAATTAAACAGAAGAGATGGATATTGAAGTTGGATTTCCTGTCTTGAAGTCTAGTACTATTTCTACCACACCACTTGAATCTACTAGACTTGAAATCAAGAAGTTTTATTCCCAACTCAAATACCACATACAACACTGTATACTATACCACCCTCTTAGAAATTCATTATGCTCATTTGTATATCAAAAGTTCTATCAAATTCTAAGTTCATGGAATTATTTTTTTATTGTTGTTTTTGGTCTCTTTTTGTAATATCTATTAACTTTCCCCTGAAATAGTACTCTATAACACATACTGTGGGAATGCTGGTCTGGAAGATAATGTGTTGAAGAGTCTAATCAGATAGATCTGGACTATAGACATAATTGTGAACTGAATGAGGATTCAGTGTTCCAAAATCGTCCCTGGGCATACTTACCAAAAACAGCCCAGAACACAGTTTTAGTCTAAAAGACTTGTTTGTAACCTTCCCTGTTCAAGAAAGAATTAATGGAGAAGAGCAGAATTTCTATGATACAGTGATATCTCCAGGGCTCTCAATGAAATTTTAAAATGCATCTATGGTAAACTTTCACTTCCTTTCTTTGGCATCTCTTTCCTCATCTTGGATTGCTTCCCACTCTAGCTGCTTACCTTAACCTGCCCATCCCAGTATGCATAGGTTTCAAAGATAGCTCTCATACCTATTCTGATTCCCTCAGGGCTTGTCAGTTTCATGTTAGGAAAACAATCTGATCTAATTCACTATATTTTCAGTTCTTAGTCATTTAGGAATATTTGATGTGGGAATAAATAGTCCTCTAACTGGAAAATTTCAAATAGCCTGGGGAAGAGTTGGGGAAGGAGTATCAGGGACTGTCTGAATCTTTACCCTCAAAGTTGTCTATTCTATTTTCCTGTGCCATTCAGGTTCTGCCAATGAATTTAGCACTGTCTATACTGAGACTGTCTTCCTAGTATTAAACCTAGAATAGGAGGGATAGACAGATAGATGCAGAAAAAAGCATTTGAAAAAGTATAACAACCAATCATGATGAAAATTCTCAGAACACTAGGAAATGAAGAGAACATCCTTAATCTGATGATGGGCAGCCATGAAAAAACTTATAGCTAATATCACTTTTGTTTTTCATGTTTTTTTCTTTTATTAAGTTTAGTTTTAATAGTGAAATTATGAATTTTTCCTCCTTAGATCAGGAAGTACACCAAAATGCCAACTCCCACCACTTTTATTTGACATTACCCTAGAAATAGTAAAATAAAAAGAAATAAAATGCATTATTCTTGGAAAGGAAGAAGTAAACCTGCCTCTATCCACAGATGACATGATTGAATATTTAGAAAATGCTAAGAACTCTACAAAAAACTACTATAACTGGGGAGCAGGTGTAGCTCAGTGGTTGAGTGTTTGCTTTCCATTTACAAAATTCCAGGTTCAGTTCCCGGTTCATTAAAACCAAAACAAAACAAAAAACTACTACTATATCTAATAATTAAATTTAGTAAAGTTGCAGGATCCACAGTCAATAAAAAGAACAAAAGCAATTATATTTCTATATATTAGCAACAAAAAATTGGATATGGAAATGTAAACAATTCCACTTACAATTGCATTAAAAACATAGGGATATATTTAACAAAATATGTGTAAGGCATGTACACCTATAACTAAAAAACATTACTGCAATAAATTAAAGAACACTTAAATTAATGGAGAAAAATACCATGTTCATGGATTGCAAGACTCAATATTGTGGGGGGAAAAAAAAAATCAAGTCTCAAATTGATCTGCAGTGTTGAGTAAAATAAAATGGTTGCCTGCATTGGTTGTTGCCAAAAGTGGACCCTTTCCGAGAATGGCTTTTCCAGAAGACAAAAATAATTGACCTGCAAAGGCTGTCCAAGAAAATGGAATGCACCATACTGAACTGTCAATAAACAATACCTGGAGATAAAACTAGTTTTGGTCCAGTAGAGATAGCTTATTAGAATGGACAAGCATGCATACTAATCAATGTATATCTGCTCCCCCCTTTTGTAAGAAGACCCCCTACATAAAATGGAAACTTAATGTCAGTGAATCAAAACTTTTCCTCATTTGCTTCCATGTTCACTTTATATGAGTTTACCCTTTCTACCACCTCAGTGGAGCCCCCTACTACTTTCTGAATAAGATGCTGCCCATTTCATGAATTTCTTGATAAAGCTGTGAGATTCTAAATTGCATGACAAGTTATTCTTTTGTCAATAGATTCAACGCAATACTGACCAAAATCACAGTAAGCTTGTTTATAGAAAATCTACATAGAAATTCAAAGAACTTAGAGTAAATGTTTTGAGTTAGAATAACAAAATTGGAGGACTTACACTCCCTAATTTCAAGACTTCTTAAAAATCCTCAATCAAGGTAGTGTGGTATTGGCAGAAGGAGAGTCACACAGAACAATAGAATATAGTCCAGAATAGATTCACATGTATGTGGTCAAATGATTTGCCAAGGTAATTCAGTGGGGAAAGGATAGTCTTTTTAACAAATAATGCTAGAACAACTGGATATCCATAAAGAAAAAAAGAAACCTCAACCTTTAACTTGCACTACTTGTTTTAAGCAAAAATTTCTTAAATAGGCCAAATAAGCTTGAACTCTGAAAGAAAAAAAAACCCAATAAGTTGGATTAAATAAAAATTTAAAGTTTTTGTTCTTCAAAATACACTTATGAAAACAAAAAGTCTAGGTGTATATTGGGAGAAAATATTAGCAAAACATTTATCTTATAACTCAATGATAAGATAAATCACCTAATTTTTAAAAATAGGCAAAATTTTGAGTAGATACTTCACCAAAGAAGATGAGCAATAGATACATTAGGAGTGTCTAACATTTTAAAAATTGACCATAGCAAGTGTTGACAAAGGTATGGATCCACTGGAAAATCTCATACACTGTTGGTGGGAATGTAAAATGGTATAAGCATTTTGGAAAAGAGTTTAGCAGTTTCTTGAAAAGTTAAACATGCATTAGCCATAAAACCCAACCATTATACTCCTAGGTATTTACCCACAAGAAATGAAAACACAAATATATGTCCACACAAAAACTTTACACAAATGTTGAATGTACTTTTATTGATAATAGCCCCAAACCGGAAACAATCTAAATGTCCATTAGTGGATGAAAAGGTTGCAGTAAGTAAATCCATACAATGGACTCATCAATAAGAGGAACAAACTACTGATACACACAACAACATGGGTGAATCTTAAAAACATGTTGAGAGAAAGAAGCCAGAAACAAAAGGCAACATACAGTATAATTCCAGTTACAGGAAACTCTAAAAGAGACAGATCTAATTTACAATGACAGAGAACAGATTAGTGGTTGTCTGGGGTTGGGGTGGGGTTGGGGGCATGTGAGGCTTGGCTTGGGAAGGGAAAGGGAACCCTTTGGTGGGGATTGAAATGTTCTATATCTTCATTGTGGTAGTTACAAGAGTGCATATAGGGAATGGGTGTAGCTCAGTGGTTGGGCACCTGCTTCCCACATACAAGGTCCCAGGTTCAATCCCTGGTGCCTCTTAAAAATAAATAAACAAAAATTTAAAAAAGAAGGTATATATTTATCAGAAGTCACCAATCCATACATTTAAAGTGTGTGCATCTTATCCTTAATAAAATTGATTTTAAAAATTGTAGAGGGGACTGCAAAATCAAGGAAAGATGGGTGTTGATATATTTCTTTGTTAAAGATAAAGCAGAGGGGGTTCGGGAGGTTTATATGCTGAGAAGGAAAAACAGTGGAGATGGAGGGACTGAAAATGCTGGAGGGACAGGACAACTGATGAGGCAGATTTCCTGAAGAAAGGAAGAAGGGGTTGCCATCCAGAGCACAGGTGGACGGTGAGCCTTGGATGGGAGAAGGGAGCATTTTTTCCCTGAGTCTGCAGTGGAGGAAGGTAGAGTGTGGTATTAAGTTTGAGTAAGAATGTGTGTGATTTTGGACGTAACAGGGAAGAAAGTTGAGGAAGTTCATGGCTTATTCAATCATTCAACCCTTTTTAAGTATTTATCTTATGCCAGATACTCTATATATGAGGATATGAGTATTCTGTGGGAAAAAGAAAAACACTGTCACTGCCCTCATAAATTTTAGAATTTTAAAATGGGAGAGTGAGGCATTAAACAAATAATCCCAGAACTGAATGTATATTACAGATTGTTATGAGTGTCCTAAAGGTCGAGGCAGCTCTGGGAGAAGGTATGAGGAGAAACCTAATTTAGACACATGGAGCCCCTTGGAGAAATGACTGTTAAGCTAAAAGGAGGAAGAGGACTGGGGTTTAGTCAGGTGAGGAGTGGCTGGAAGCCAGTTCCAGAAAAAGAAACAGTGTCACTGAAGACTGGGAGGTTGGAAAGATTTTGGTACATTTTGATACAGAGAAATAATTATAGGTGAAAATTAAAAGGTTAATGTGAAAAATGAAACCATAGAAAACTCCTAGGAAATGTAGGTGAATTTCTGATCCTAGATAGAGGACTCTCTAAGTCTATGAACTAAGATTTAGCTATATAAAATTCAAGAATTTGTTTTGCTTGGGTTAAAACGTATGGTAAAACAGGTTCAGAGGCAAATAAACCAGGGAAATATTTGCAACAAAAATAAAAAAAATTAGAGGATTACCAGCCTTAATCTATAAAGACCATGTTATCAAATTGATTAGAAAAGCATTAAAATATCAATAGAATCCAGTTACTATAATGTCATTCTTCCAAAATAATTTGATACTTTGGTCATTTAGACAAAGTTACAGAATTTTAAAAATAAAAATAAATGTAAAAAAGCAAGTTGTAAGTACATAATAAATATAAGTAAAAGACATATTTTTATGGAAAAAGAAATAAAAATGGTTAAATTGATGAAAAACATTCATTTTTACTCATAATCAATGAAATATAAATTTTAAAAAATGAAATATTTTCCCAGCAATTAAATAGAAGTATAAATTGGAAAAAATATATACTTAATGATATCAAGGGTGTTGGGAGATGGGCTCTATCCTATACAGGCAGTAGGAATATAAATTAGTTATAAGCTTTTAATAAAAACAATTTGGGATTATGCATCAGAAGCCTCAAATATATTTCTTCCGATTCACTAATTCCAATTCTAAAAATTTACCCTAAGGATATAATCATAAATAACATCAGAGATATTCATTATTTTAGTTAAAATCTTAAAGCCCATTAACTCAACAATAAAGGAATAATTAAATAGTGATGTATCTGAATATTGAAATATCATACATTAATTGAAAAACATTTGTGAAAAATGATGGTTTCTGGTCACTTGGCATCATGTGGCCACTGAGGACAAGAGCCTTTATTGTCACACTTCCCCAAAGGCATCGTACTGGCTGGACCACATCATTTTTGCCATCACAGTGAAGGAAGGGTGCTGTGCAATGCACCCTCTACCAAAAGAAGATACACATATCTGAGGCAACAAATATGCCATTTGGGTGTGGTGTAGTGACCCATTTCACAGATGACATGAGAAGCAATAGGTTTCAGAGGGCTCAGAGCACCAGAAGGCTCTTCCCATACAATGGGCTTTGTCTTTCAGCCTTAAGACCTAGCAGATCTAGCCGTGTTCTTGGTGTCTGGGTAGCCGTGTTCCTGGTGTCTGGGGGAAGACGAGGGTGCTGAAAGGCGCCTACAGCAAGAATTGATGAAGGGTCCACGGTGCAAGCCCGGGATTTGGTTTTGTTTTCGCTGCCTGCGGGCCATGCCTTGCCAGAGCTGCCCCCTGGGGGCTCAGTGGAGGCCTTATTAATCCATCATGGTATCTCACACAGCATTGCTTCTAACCAAGGAACCCAATTTAAGGCAAAAGGAGCTACACAAGGGGCTGCAGACGAAGAGAAGGACTGGCGTTATCCTGTACTCAACACCCAGAAGAATCTGGCCTTCTAGAACAGCGGAATGACCTACTAAAATCCCCATAGGGCCTCAGCTGGTTAAATAAGCTCTTTCAATATGGAGTGCTGCCTGCAACACTGAGTATATTCTTTGAACTTGCACAGTTTATAATGCTGTTCCTCCCTGAGCCAGAATACATGAGTCAGAGAACCAAGTAGTAGGATTGGGTTTGACACATCTCACAAACATTTAATGACCCCCTTCCAAAATGCTTGCTTCATGTCCCCATGGTATAGAGAATTTAATATGGAATAAAGAAATGCTGGCACCAGGAGAATAATAGTCCTACTGAATTTGAAGCTTAGACAAACAGCTGGTTATTATGGCTCATGAGTTCACTGGGTAAACAGGCAAAAAGAAGAGTTATGCTTTTAGCAGCATAAGACACATCTGATGCATCAGTTCATATCTAACGGCCTCACCTGCCTCTTGTTCCAGTGGCCACTGTGGTGATTGGCTTTGCACGTGTCTTGACTTTGGAGCGGTCCAGCCAGACCACATTCATTTTGAGTCTGTACCCCATGTTGCTTGCCTCCTACTCCAGGGCTTCCTTGTTGACATTGCTGGGAGACCCTGCTCAGCACCCATTGTCTGTGCATCCTGGAAATGGGGGGGGTGGGGGGTGGAGTTGACACCCTTTGGCGCAAACCTTTGACCTGTGGGAGGAAATAGCTGGTGGATAAAGTTTTCCCCTTCTCTCTTCGCCAAGGGATGGTTCTCTGAAACTCAATTTATACAGTTTTGGAGGATTGTCCCCTTGGGTCGAAAAATCAGTCACATTTAATAGAGGCCAGCTCAATAACACTTCCTCATTTGGGTTCTCCCCCTTTTGCTGCCTCACTCTTCTTGTTCCTCATCCTTCTCCCTGGTATTGTATGGCTTAACAAAGGAACGACACATAAGTCCTCAGCCTCAGACCTGCTTTCTGGGAAACCCAGGCTAATACAGCCAGCAATATACAAGGGGCATGGGTGAGCACGCACACACACACACAGACAGACACATATACACACTCATGCAAATACTATTGTAGTTGTAAAGGAATGTTTACTGAGAAGAACTTACAGAAAAAGTAGGAAGAGGACAACAGTGAGGAGGACAGAAAAGGAGGAAGAGGATGAGGAGGTAGAAGAAGAGGAGGAGGAATCAGCAGCAGCAGCAGAAGGGCACTCATGATATAATTCCCCAAACTCTTCTTATTCCATATTGAAATGTGCTTGGATTGTGCACAACTGGACGAAAGTCCTCCAGGAGAGGAATCCTGTCCCCCAGTCCACTTTTAATATTTCTGGGGAAGTTGGGAGAGGGACAGGAACACCTGGTCAGCTATGCCATGATGGGAGCATCCTCAACAGGGAAATGACAAGCATCTAGAGCTCAACTAGGGACGTCTGCATACCAAGCTAGTGATTTGGCTTGCTTCCTTGAGCCGGCTTGGTCCTGCTTCCTCAGCTTGTAGCCAAGCCTGTGTAAAAGGGGAAGGGAAGAGAGTCACCAGAAGCAAATATTTGTCTCTCCTCATCAGGGATTATTTGTCCTGATTTCAAGGGGAAATAAAATTGTTGCTACACAATGATTGTAAGGAGATACATGCCTTAAACCCAGGGGATCCCTTGATAGTACCATGTCCAAGGGCAAATATTAATAAAAGACTCTGCTGAGCTTCCATCCAGGAAAGACCTAGAATTCAAATCCCCAGGAATGACGATTTGAGTCTTTTCCCCAAAAGCCTAACCAGCTGCGGAACTGGAGTAAAGCAGAGAAACATGGAATGGTTAGTGGAGGGGGCAGATCATAGTTACCACTATGGCCCAGCAACTCGGGGCAGAACCAAGGACTGCAACCAAGGACTGCAACCAAGGACTGTAACCTCTACTCATATTTCCCTTCTGTGGCGTCATATATATTTCTGTAATTGAATTGAATTTCCTATGCTTTCCTCTTGGCTTGCTTTTAAGATTTTGCCTTAGAGTTCTTCAGTTTCAGTCTGAAGTATCTGCCATTATTTTTGAAGACTGCTTCTTCCCATTCTCTCTACTCTCTCTTTCTGTAGCTCCCTTTAGATTGGGTATTCTCATTATCTCATCCATGCCTCTTAACTCTCTTTTATATTGACCCACTCTTTATCTCTTCTTGCTATATTTGGCTAATGTCCTCATATCTACTTCTAGTACAATAATTTTTTATCAGCAGTGTCTAATCTCCTATTTAGCCTACCAATGAGATTTCAATTTCAATAACTACACATTTTTTAAAAAAACTTTTGGATGTCCTATTGGGTTTTTAAAAAAATCTGCCCTTTTTTTTTTCTTTGTCTTATCTTCATCCTAAGGTTTTTATTTTCTTTATTTATATCTTTATTAATTATTTTTTACATTTTAAACTATTTTGTTTCAAGCAGTAATTCAGTTATTTCAAGTTGGTGGGGCTCTAATTCTCCTATGTTTTTCCTGCTATCTGACTCAGAGTAAATTATTTCTTCATGTTCTGTGACATTTTTTTATTGTGACATCTTTAGAAGGTTTTTTTTTTCCTGTGAGAATTCTTTATGGCCTAGGGTTTGGAAGCATCTACCCCAGAGTTGTGTTTGCTTTTGCCAGATACTAAAAACTATTATCAGTCTGGGGCTAATTTTTATATTAATTTTCTCAGTTTGGAGATTTTCAAACCACTTAGATAGTGTATATTCAAACCAGAAAACTCATTCAAGGCACAGGTTCTATGTGGGATCAATTTTTCCTACCTATAACTCAGGCAGCGACACACAGCTTCCTTGTCATCTTCCTAAACTGATGGGTAGATTTTTTTTTTTTTTCTAGTGGCTTAATCAGAGGTCTCACCTCCAATTCTCTGCCTTTGGAGAACCCAAGTTCTTATCTCCTAAGCCTCTGTGGGTGCCAAGACATGACTCCTAGATGTTGTAAGTCTGAGATGGAACCCTTGCCCCAGGTAATTGCATCATCAGCGCATACCTTTCCACTCTAAGTTTCAGTTCCTGCTTAATTTCTGTGGGATTAAATTTTCTTTCTTGCAAGCTAAGAATAATCTTGTTATGGTTCAGCCAACATTTCTAGGTATTGGAGCAGGATGCTTTTCAAATCTGCTACCCTTTCAGAACTTAACTTCAGATAAATCTTGTGATTAGGGTAAGTGCCTGTTGCTCACTAGTGCCCTTGAATGATTCATAATTAAAGGCAATAAAGAAATGAACATCTTAATTGTGCAATAATTTATTGGGATGGCTCTAGAGTAACTACTATTTTGATTGAAATTTCAGTTTGCTCAAAATGACCTGCTGGTCTCTATGCTCCTGAAAATGAAAAAAACACAGAGGCAAACAAACTTCAAATTTATTTCAGATAGATTCATGCCTCCATCCCCACCCATCATTCTTGCAGAGCACTTAGAAATTGAGTTTCTCTAGGAGACTGGGTTTTGCAAAACGTTATTGGAGACCTTGTTTGATGCAATCAACTTGGACCCTGCATTTGTCCCTTTTCATTCTCATATCAGACAGCTGGAAAGTGCCAGCCAGTGCTCAGTTGGAGACAGAAGGAGTAAGTGGCAGAGACTGACAAGTAGACACATTAACAAGAGAAGTCACATTCAGAGAAAGGCAGGGCCCATATAGATGATGGGTGAGAATGAGTGTTACAGTGGGGTTTCATAAAATCCCATGCCGTAATGTGGAAGATAGTCTTTCTCCTAGGAACCCTTTGCTTCCTTTGAAAGGCCTCATTTACATGTTTCCAATCTGGTAATCATAGATGTAGTTGATATTAAAGGTCACAATAAGGAAAGGATTTGGAGCATAAATATCACAAGAACATTATTTCATTTTTTTTCCTTAAGAGAAACAAAATAGTCCAAAGAAGTATCTTTAAGCATAAAATAAGTAAATAAACCAAAATGAATGTTAAAGGAACTTGTATATAATTTTCTATGGCAGAGGATGGTGATATGAGCATTACATTATTTTTTTCTGAACTTTCACATATATTTAACTACTAATGAATCCACAGAAAATGAGCATAGCACAGGCACAGGGCGATGTCTAGAGAATGATTTTAGGAACAATATAAATGTTACCAATGGTACCAACTAGCTTATTTTTGTTATCTATTTTCACCTGTTTTCTGCCTTCAAACCTCAACATCATTTGTTTTTTAAAACACAGTCTGCTCTCATGGTGTGCCCTACCTGCCAATAGCCTGTTGCTTGTAGTTTATCAAGTTGATGCTTTTGGTTTCAAGTAATGGAACACCCTGACTCTAACTGGATTAAACAAGAAAAAGATTTATTATTTCACATAATAGGATGTCCAGTGTTTGGGAGACCTCCAGGCACAGTAGAACCACTTGGCTCAATGATGTCATCAAGGACACAGGTTCTTTCCCTCTCCTACCCCTTGTCACCCTCTGCAAGTTAACTTTATCTCTGGGCTAGCTCCCTCCATGGCTGAGTAGTGGTTGCAGCAGTTTCAGATATCATCTTCACATATGATTCTATATAGAGGAAAAGTGGGACCATCTCTTTCTCTTTTTTTCCTTTAACAGCTTTATTGAGATTTAATTCACAAACCATGCAATTCTCCTATTTAAAATATACAATTTGGTAGGTTTTAGCATATTCACAGAGTTGTGAAACTATCATCCAATCTATTTTAGAACATTTTCATCACCTCAGGAAGGAATCCCATGCCCGTTAGCAGTCATTTTCCATTTCCACCCAACCTGTCCCATCCCTACTCCAACCTTAAGTGGTCTTTATCTACTTTCATCTCTAAAGATTTGCCTATTCTGGACATTTCATATAAATGGAATCATACCATTTTTGGTCCTTTGTGACTAACTTCTTTCACTTAGCATAATGGTTTCAAGGTTTGTCACCATCTCTGTCTTGAATCCCCCTTTTTGAGGAGAAGGAAAGCTTTCCTAGAGGTCTCTCGGCAGAATTTCCCTTAAGACTCCCGGGTCTAAATTAAGCTACGTGATCAATTCCTACCTCAATCACTGGCAACAGAGGAGAAATTCCTATGATTACTTTACACTGATTTAAACCATCCCTTGGTGCTGGGGATGGGGTTATCTAGTCACCCACAATGTAGTCACAGGCAGGCAGGGACTGGGAAGGTGAGAAGTGGATCCCTGAACAAAACTGGGCTTCTGTTAGGAAAGAAGAGTAGGGAAATGGGGTGTTGGATAAAGAAGGAAAATGCACACTACACTTACATAGTACAACATAATTACAAGTGGAGCTAAGAGTTAATGGTGAAGGAGGCTACATTTATGTTTGGCTTATTTATTCAGTCAGTTTTATCTTTTTCTTAACTTTTTGTTCTACACCTATAAACTTCATACTCCAGGGCTGTGAGTTCACCACTGCCACCATCACTGACCACTCCATATCTGACCTCTTGCAATGAATTCTACCACCAGCTTAGTTGAGCTGCCCAACTACAGGAGCTTTCAGGGAAATGGCAAAGGCAGGGAGAAGTAACCAAGAAGTAAGAGCCACACATTATCCTCTTTCCAGGTGATCAATAAACTAAATTACACATGCTACCTTTGTTGTCCCAGCTTTATGTGCTTGATGTATGTAACTGGGAGAGAGGTTATAAGGACATGTGTATATATGAGAATACTATATATATAAATTTTGTTAGTGAACCAAAAATTGGACCAAATATGGGGCCAACTTAAACTTCAATTATTTCTCCCTTGGTTTAGTCTTCTGTTCCCTCATGTTCTTCCACAGTAGGGGCAATCTGATTGGGGATTTAAGGACTCTTTATTGTTGAGTTATATTTTCTTATCCCCTTTCCTCTCACCCTACTTCTAGACAAAAGGTGTTTTCCTCTAGTTTTCTTAATAACAGATTCTGAGCCAAAAGAATGTTACTTCAGGATTGCTTGTATACCGGGTTTCAGGATGGTCTGTAATCATACTGGGAAAATACTACATTTATTGGGATGTAAGACTCTTCCAATACTGGGGCATTGGATTGGTCAGCACATTTCTCCAATGCCCTTAAGGGAATCTGTCTTTATTTATAGGCAAATGGAACTCATACTTTCAATATGTAGCTTGTTTCAAAATGTAGCAAGTACCATGTGTGGAGTGTGTTAGGTGTGGAAGGAGACAGTGCAGAATGTTGTTCTTCAAGGATCCCAGGCAAGAGCTGGAGATTGAGGACAATTCCAAGTGCCTGCTAGGAATTAATTTTCTGCTTCTTGGGAACCTCACTCAGTTGTTAGCAACACAGAACAAGGGGAGAGAAGAGCATAAGCCATGCCCTTTTCTTTGGCTGTGCACAACTGTATATCTCTTTGGCCTTATCTGTCACATGGACATGTCATTGAGCCTCAGGCATTATGCCTGGGGGGGCGGTGCTCCAGGCATATAAAGGGCATAATATCAGACCTGAGTCTCCTTCTCTGGCACCAGAGATACTTGTCATGGACCAGTAGAGGATAGCTCTTAGGGTCTCTCCCTAACTACGAGAGGTGCCTGGGCTTCAGTCCTTGAGTAACAAAGTCTTGGGGCTGCCTAAGTCAGAGTATCAGGTTTCTGCTGGCCTGCAGGAAACAATTCAAGGCTGGATAGTGGTTAAGCCTGATTATTTTAGTATCTGTGTATATCTAATAAAGTAGGGTTTGGAAGAGAGTAGAGTTGGTAGAGTTTCCAAAACTCCAAACTACACATCTACCTGCAGTAGTGCTTACAGAGAGTCCATCATTATTTCTGATATCCCCATTCTTTTGAAAATACATGATTAGTAGCTAAAGTGAGTGATGCAGACTAAAAACATAAGCACTGTTCAAGAAAGGGGCAAGTCCACAAGGGTGTAGCTACCAGGAAAGGCCACATGGAGGTGAGCTCTGCAAGAAGGATGTGATTTGTATGGGCAGAGAGGAGGAATGGGGGCACAACAGGTTTGCATTGAGGATAAGTGAGAGAATACACAAATAGTCCCATTCAAACAAAATGGGGGGAAGGGGGAGAGAAAAATAATTTAGTTTCAGTATCGAATCACCTGAAAAGTATTGAAATATCAATGTGCCACAGGTTGGATACTCTACGAAACAGATTCTAAGACAAGTGTATTAGTTTACTATTGGTGGTGTAACAAATTACCACAAATTTAATAACTTAAAACAACACAAATTTATCATCTTACTGTCTTGGAGGTCAGAAATCTAAACTGGGTCCTAAGGACTGCCCTCCTTCTGAAGGCTTTAGGGGAGAATCTGTTTCCTTACCTTTTTCAGTTTCTAGGGGCTCATTGTCCCTTCCCCAATCTTCAAAGCCAGCAGCATAGCAGTTTTTCTCTTTCTCTGACCTCCTGCCTCTCTCTTATAGAAAATCTTTGTGATTACATCAAGCCCAACTGGAGAATCCAGGATAATCTCCCTATCTCAAGGTCCTTAATAACATCTGCAAAGTTCTGTTTGCCATGTAAGGTAACGTAGTCACATGTTCCAGAGATTAGGACATGACCTTGGGGCGGGGGGGATTGTCACTGTTCTTTCTACCACACAGTGTTTAGTGTTCAGGATCACCACCTGTGGAAGGGAGAGGAAGTAAGCAGCATTGGAGAGAGGGAGAAGTCGAGCTATGATGCAAGCCTGACATCCTCAGCTGATCCCACGAGCTAAAATAGCCTTTCAGAGGTGTCTTGCTTTGGGCTATAAAGGCCAGGCTTTTATACCCCCTCCTAGAGCAGTCATTTAATGTGGGCCACCTCCACAAAGGCATGACTCTGTTTAAGGTGGTTTGGTGGTTTGGAACTATACGTATCCCCAGAAAATCATTTTCTTAAAGCTAATCCATTCCTATGGGTGTAAACTCGTTGTAAGTAGAACCTTTTTGATGAGGTTGCTTCAGTTAAGGCATAGCCAGGGTGGGTCTTAATCCTCTTACTGGAATCCTTTATCAACAGGAGGAATACAGGAAAAAAGAGAGAAAGCCACAGAAGCAAGAAGCTGAAGGATGAAACCCAGAAGAGAAGGGAGAGACCAACAGGTGTGACAGAGGACCCAAAGATCGCTGGCAGCCAGACTTCAGGAAGAAAGCACTGCCTTGATGATGCCTTGATTTGGACATTTTCCTCAGCCTCAAAACTGTAAGCTAATAAGTTCCCATTGTTAAAAGCCAACCCATGTTATTGCATCTGCTTTCAGCAGCCTAGCAAATTAAAACAGGTGGCAAGCCCTGAAGGGGCTGACAGTTGCAGGTTGTCTGCCCACAGCACTCCCAGCAGCTGCACAATGAGTCTTTCCTTGAAGGCGGAGCCGGGTGACATGTCTCCATGTCCACCTCTCAACCCTGGTAATGAGGCCCGAAAAGATCTTTTAAAAGATTTCCATGTTTTAGTGTTATGTCCTTATTCACTTACAAGCTACATGTTTAAGATGCGGCTTTCACTGCATTCCCCCACAGGGTAGGGGGAGGGTGGGAGGTCACATTCTTTATAAAGCACAGACAACCCTTTCTTGTTTTATTTATAACTATCCCTCTAGAAAGAATTTGAGGCGGCAGTCATTAGCTTAACCAAAGTGACCCAAAACGGGATGTTACTATAGAAAAATAATATTAGTGTGAATTACATAATTTAAAAAATAAATGGGAAGCTATAATAATATTTTAAAACAGGGGTTCTTAACCTTTTTTGTTCCACAGACCCCTTTGCCAGTCAGGTGAAAACCACAAACCCCTCACTAAGTTCACACTATACTGTGTATTATTTAATAAATATATCACACCCGCACCAACACGTCCCCACAAGAATAATGTTTTTTTTGAATTTTCAATTCAGGCTCACAGACCCCTTGTTAAGAATTCCTGCTTTAAAATGTCAGTAAATATATCTCATGGAATGGAAGCAGTTAATTCCTCCCCTTTTGATGCAGATATTTCCTATTTGGATGTGGCCTACCTGAGTCATAGGACCTATTGCTTTTATTTGTACAAATATGCAATTTAAGACTGAATACAAAAAGTCTCTCTCAGAGACCTACCATAGTCCCAGGCCACTGCTATGCTGTTCTACGCATATGGGATTTGCAGGCTTTTATTTTGTGGAGGTGTCCCATTTTTTCTCATCAGATAAACTATGTAGAGGCCTGGGAACATCTCTCAGCTGGGAACCCAACAGGCTGATATCAACGTTCCCACTCACCCCTGTGGTTGGCTGGAGGGTGGCCCGCAAAAAGATATGTCTAAGTCCTCATTCCTGGAAGCTGGGAATGTGGATTCATTTGGAGAAAGGGTCTCTGCAGGTGTAATTAAAGTTAATGATCTAGGGATGAGATCCTATTGGCTTAGGGGGCCCTAAACCCAAAGGCAGGTATCTTTATAAAGGAACAAGAAGGAGATTTGACACACAGGAGAAGGCCATGTAGAGATGGGGGCAGAGGTTAGAGTGCTACTACCTGCCATAAGCCAAGGTACACCTGCAGCCACCAGAGGCTAGAAGAAGCCAGAAAGGATTCTTTCTTGGAACATTTGGAGGGAGTGAAGCACTGTCAACAGACTTCTGGTCTTCAGAACTGTGAGAAAATAGATTTCTGTTGCTTTAAACCACAGAATTTGTGGTAATTTGTCATCCAATAAGTCACAAGAAACTGGAAGTGTGAGTCTTCTCACTGCCATGGAACCATCCACACCATATGCATGATTATATGGCCAAGGTTACACATATCATGGGAACACTCATAGGCAAACATGCATACACAAGCACATTCCATGCCATCAAACTCACATCCACATGCAATGCAGATGTTTCAGCAAGACGGGCTTCTGATCTGTAGGGGCCTAGATCAGAGCTCCCTATCCACGTATATTCCAAAACAACAACAACAAAAAATAAGCCTTGAAACAACAACAACAAAAAGCACACATATGTGAAAGTTTAAAAAAAGCTTCTTTCGAGATTTTCTGATTGGAAAATTATGGAAAGTTCATCAAAGCTAAATCTTTCTCATTTTGGGAAACTACCATTTTGCTGAAGCTCTAAAGCGTATGTTTAGTCTGCCCATTAGGCAATCCAGCATCAAGTTCCAGAATTTTCTAGCCTGCAGACAAGCAGTTCAGCAACTCATTTTCAGACACACGTTTTTTAGATAGCTGGAAAGTTGAAAATAGTCTTCCATACTCCCAGTATTACAACATGTTAGAGCTGTAAGAGATTTTTTTTAGTGGTGGTGTTCTTCAGTCCCTAATTTACAGATGGAGGCTCAGGAGAAAGGGCTAAAAAGTTCATTCTAGTATTTAGTGTGACCCAGTGAGGATTAAAACCTGGCTTAGAGTTTGTTTTACTGCACCACAACCTCGTTGAAGTTTCTCACTTTCTTAAATCATTCATCTGAGGGGAGATAGGAAGGATGCATTCTACATGCAGAAAGTGGGGAAACTAGACTTAAGCTATATGAGGGCAGGAGTCAGGATGGTGCTGTACATAGGAGCATCTCTAGTACCTGACACAATGTCAAGCACATTCACATCACTCAGCACATGCTGGTTGAGCAAATTATGGAAGGAAGAAACCCAGATTGCCTGGCTTGGTCCCCACACTAATTTGGGGGTCTGTGGGAGGAGGACAGAGACTTTGAACTGCTGTCTGGTGGTGGCATTGACCTTGGCTTCTCAAAAACATTCTTAAAATTTTTTTTTAATTTTTATTTTTAATTAGAGCAGTTACAGGTTTACAGAAAAATCATACAGTATGTAGAAGTCCCATATATCACCACCCCCCATGCACACAGAATTTTCCCTATTTACATTATGCATTAATGTGGTACCTTTGTATAACAGTTGATAAAACATTATAATTATATTATTAACTGTAGTCCATAGCTTACATTAGGGCTTACTCTTTTGTATTCTATTCTGGTAACATATGTATAAACTAAAATCATTTTATCCCCTTTCAGGTATGCAAATCAGTGGTGTTAAATACATTCACAATGTGCAACAGCACTCTTGCTCTCTAGAATCCACCACACTGTGGCCAGAGAAATGTTAAAAATGTAAACCATGTCACTGTCATTTCCCTGACTAATTTCCCTCAATGCCTTCCTCTTCCATTTGGTATAAATTCCAAACTCCTCACCATCATGGCCTAGTTTGCCCATCTCTCCAGCTTCCTCCCCTCAGCTCTCTGCTTCACCCTCACTGACCTCTAATGTATCTAAAGCAGGCTTTAGAGCTTTTGTATTGACTGTTCCCCCCACCCCCACCAGGATCTCTCTCTTTCCCTCGATCTTTGCTTGACCTGCTCCTTCTTCCCAATCAGGTCTCAGATAAATTGTCACTGAGAAAGGTCTTACTTAGACTGACTAATTTAAAATAGTTTCCCCTATCCCACTCCCTTTATCTTTTCCTTTTCCTTTTCTTCATGGCACTTATAGTCATAAGTCATCTGAAATTACCTTGTTCATTTAGGTTATCTATTTTTCTATTTAGTTCTTAAATGGTATTTGACATGGTAGGCTTTCAGTAAAATATTGTTGTGTGGATGGATGGATGGATGGATGGATGGATGGATGAATAATGAATGCAGCCCATGGCGGCTGTCCTACTGCACCAGCGTCAGGGTGGCCCCTGCTAACCCCACTCTGCCTATCGCGTCAGTTCCGGGTTCTTGCCCCAGCCCCCGGCCGGGTCAGAGCGCGCAGCCTCGCGTCGGAACCCGAGGACGGCGGCAGCGGTTTCCCTTGAACGAGGGGGGGATTCTTGAGAGAGGACACAGGAAAGACAGGGCTCTGATCGGGACCCGCCGTGGTGAGTGCGGCCGCGCCAGGGCGGGGAATCGAGCCCTAGGCGCTGAGACAAAAAGTGAACCGAGGGTTCTGGGATGTGGGGTGGAGTCTCAGGAGCCAAGCTCGGCAGGGAGCGGCTGGGACCCGGGCGGAAGGGTCCCCGGCGTCGGGACGTAGGGTTTGGAAAGCTGGGGCCGCCCATGCTGACAGCAGCGGCTCGGCTGTAGGAAGACAGTGAGGGCCCGACGGGCGGGGCCCGGGAGGAGGAGCGCGGCGGGGACGGGGCTGCGCGCCGATCCTGTGGTCCAGCTGGACGATACCGTTTTCCCTGTTGGAGTCAGGTGTCCTGGGTTCGAGTCCCAGACCTGCCACTAACGTGTGCGACCCCTACATGTATCGCTTTCTTCTTAGGCTTCAGAGAGTACTTGTAAGATGGGGCGAATGGTATCTGATCGATTTATGGGTTGATTGGTTCATTCGTTCTAGGCTCTTTACCAGCTTCTGATGCTAGACAGAGGTGGATAGACACTAGACTGAGTCCCTCAAGGACAGTTTCTGAGAAAACACCCACCTGCAGGTCCGGGGGATTGAATGCTATTAGAATTTGGGAGTTCTTTGAAAAAAATAAATTGCTTTTCCAACGAGTGATGTAATTTGAACATATAAAATTTAGACTTTTATTGAGAATTCTTTTAGTTACTTAGAAGGAATATACATTGTTAGCTAATTTTTACTATGACAACTTCTATGCTTATAGAAGTTTATAAAGTTCATTCACAACTGTAGAACATTTACCAAGTTAGATAATCAGAGCAAGTGGTGGTATCCTCATTTAACTAGTTAAGAAATAGAGGTTAAGGTTAAATGACTTACCCAGACTCTTCATTACCAAAAAGTAAGGACTTGAACCAACTACTAGGTAGCCTGCATATTTCCACATTGTTTTTATAGTACATGAATCACCTGTGAGAAAAAGGGAGTTCTATTGGGTCAGGTATGGTTATTAAACAGACTTTTATTGACTCTTAGATTATCCTCTAACTTATTGGCATTCTTCTCACTTTCTGTTCTTACTTTGGGTGATTTTAGCTGCACTTGACCTCCTTTACACCTGTGATTCCCACATCTACATCTTCACCCAGACAATTTCTCCTAGCTTCAAATAGTTTATTTTTCAGGCATCCCCTGGACATTTCCACTTGGCTGCCTCACAGGTATCTCCTGCAGTTTAGGAGAAACTTATTATCTCCTAAACTGCACATACTATCTTTTACAAACTTATATTCCAAATCTAAATGATTGCAATCATTTCCCAATCAGTTGCCCAAGCACAGGACGTGGTTCCTCCACTCACGTCCTACAGTCAATTGGTCACCAAGTGCGGCCAAATTATGTTTTCTAAAGATACCCCAAATCCATGCTCTCTCTATCTGCATTGTCTCTTCTTTCATTCAGTTGCCTAGAGATTGTGGTAATAACTTCATGTCTCTCTTTCGCTTTTAATCTTAGCTTCATGTCTCTCTTTAGCTTTTAATCTTAGCTTTCTCCAGTCGATTTTCCATTTTATATTAAGTGATCATTCTACCATCTGATTATGATGATATCACTCACTTGCTTAAATCTCTTCAAAGGTTCTTTTTTTTTGGGGGGGAGGCAGGGGAAGAGGGGTCATCTTCAACATAATTTCCAAAGTCTTTAGTATTGGTTAAAGGTCTTTCCTGATTTCCCCCCCTCCCCACCTCATCCCCATCCTTTAACTGTTTCTCAAGGTGTGGTGTGGTACTTGTTGATGTCCATTAAAATCATGGGAGTACTTGTTAAAAATGAAGACAACTAAGCCCAATTCCAGAGTAAATCAGATCTTGGCTGGGTAATGCCCTAGAATCTGCATTTTTAACAAGTTCTCTTCATTTTAACAAATTCTACGCTAAAGTTTGAGACCCCATGTTGTAGATACTCTTCCACATTTAACCAGCTTTTTATCCAGACCTGACTACCTACCTGTGTTTCCCTGAATACACCTTGTTGTGTTCTATGTGTCAATCTCTTTAACTCCTTTACTTTGGTGACTCTTACTCATCCTTCAAGATTCAGTTTAAATATCACTCCCTGACCATGCACTTCCCCAACCCCCAATCCAGTCTAGGTTAGGTTCATTTTTGTAGATGCTCACGGAGCTTTGTGCTTATTCCTCAACATTAATCCCACTGTATTGTAATTGTGGCTTTTACAGTTGTGAACACTTAAGAATAGAGACTTATTATTCTCTGCTCTGGCACCAGCACAGAGTCTAGCACAGAGGAGCTTATTAAAGATCTGTTTAATAAGAATGAAGAGAGTGGTTTAGAGCCAGATAGCTAGGAGTTGTTTGAGACTCAGATAGATGTGCCTTTGGGATCCTTTATGCACCAGCCTGGACTGTGCCCTAGATTCATGAGAGGGTGGGTTCCCTGGCACTGGCCTCATGGTTGCTTTTGATAAAACTAGAATCTTCAGTGAAAGCAGCTTTTTTTTTCCTTGGCCTCTTTACGCACTTACACACAGACTTAATTTTTTGTTTATACTTTTATCTGTTTAGGAAATAATTTGATTTTGAAATTTATTTTAGAAAGTTTAGAAACAATATTGCAATTTAAAAAAGAAAATAAAAATCACGCATCATCCCACAACCAAGAGGGAATTACTTTTACCTTTTTTTTCCCCCTGAGAAGGCTCCATCCTCTGTCTGCTTATTGTCTGGTGGCCATGTCTGCTCATTGTCTCTGCTCATCTTACTAGGAACTAAAACCAGGACCTCCCATGTGGGAGGTGGGTGACCAACTGCTTGAACCACATCTGCTCCCTGCTCATTGTGTCTGCTTATTACATCAGCTCATTGCATCTGCTTGTCTTCTTTAGGAGGCACTGGGAACTGAACCCAGGACCTCCCATGTGGGAGGCAGGTGCCCAACTGCTTGAGCCACATCTCTCCCTTTTAAATTTTTTATCTTTATGTTCATATTTGACCATAATTGGGATAATACTAATTTTATATTGCTTTTTGTTCTGCTAATTTTACTTAACATATTATTTTGAGTATTTTCCACAACAGTAAAAATTTTAGTGACAACATTTTAATGGCTACATATTTTAATCAGTCAACTGATATTTATTGAATGCCTGTTATGTGCCAGATCTTATTTTAGGCCCTGGGTGTACAGCAGTGACCACAACAAAGTCCTTACTCTCCTGGAGTTTACATTCCATTGGGGTAAGCTCATAAACAAATGAGCAAATACATTTAGGATTCATCAGGTGATAAGTGCCATGAAGAAAGAAAACAAGGATATGTATTGTCATTGTGCTTTTTAGAAAGTTTATGCTAAATTACCTCCCTTACAGGAGTGTGATGTTTGTCTCATTTTGTCTTGTCATCAGTGGATATGATTATTTAAGAAAATTGTTTATTTTATGGGTGAATAGTGATAATTCATTGTAATTTGCATGTCTTTGATTACTCTGGAAGTTGAACATTTTTCCATAGCCATGTGCATTTCCTCTTCTGTGAGTTTTCTATGCATGTTCTCTGCTCATTTTTCTATTGGGGCCTAGTGTTTTCTTTTAGTTTTCAATAAAATCTTTACATTACTATATTTGATGTTGGGTCCTTTATGTAATGGACAGACATATATTGTTTGGTGGTATAGTGAGATTGTAAGAGGAAAGAAAAAACAGGAAGGCTGGAATCCCTTCCTTCCTTTGCCTCCCTTCCTCCTAATACAATGAGGAAAAAGTGACTGGAGAAGGAAAGGAAAATGTTTAAATAGAAAGAAGGAAAGGAAGAAAAGGAAGGAGGAAAGAAGGTGGGTGGGTAAGATGGTGACCTTGATGAGACAAGGAAGAAGATGAGAAGAGGCCAGGGGAGACGTGTTAAGAAAGAAAAGTTAGGGAAGGAAAGGATACTGAGAGGTTAAAAGAATGGAAGAAGATGTAAGAGGGACTCTATATGATTAACTTTGATAGTTTAAAAAAAAAAAAATATGTATATATCAATTTTTTTTTCTTTCTTTCTCTGGCTTTACTTAGCAAATTCCTAGGAGAAGATGACTGTATTCTTTAAAACACTTCGAAATCATTGGAAGAAAACTACAGCTGGGATCTGCCTGCTGACATGGGGAGGTCATTGGCTCTATGGAAAACACTGGTAAAGATCTGACAATCACTTGACCCCACCTTTACCCCCAACAAAAAAACAGCCTGAAAGGCTGAAGTGAGAATCTTGTTCAGTTGTGTTTGTATTTGTGTGTAAAAGAACAATACAGGTTATTAAGAACAAAACCAAAAATCTTCTTGTTGTAGCCAGTTCTGTGTGCTTGAAACTATGGAGCTGTTAACACATATACTTCAGTGGGTATAAATTATAGTAGTGAGATTGGAGGGAAGCTATTTTTCTCCATTTTATTTATAGTTGAAGAAATTGAGTCCCAGCCAAGAGAGAGAAAAGTCACTTCTCAAATTAGTAGTAGAGAGATATTGGAACTCCTGTGTGCCCTTGGAATTTTATGACTTCAGTTTCTGACTACATCCTCTTGATCTGCCATCACTCCCATCGCTGCACACTTACTGAATCTGCTTCCTACATCCCCTGCAATTTTCTTCATCTACCCCATTAGTCTAGTTAATTTAAATGAGACAGAGACTTTCAAATGCTTTGTTTGAATAAGGAATTCAACAGTCTTGGGCTTTTTAGCATTTAGGCATGGAGGGAGAAGAAAATGCCAGAACTCCTCTTCTGGTTTAACAGGGTAATACGATTTATATAAATAGAGATGCTTTTGTATAAAAATGATACTAATTATTAAGGCAGCCACTCAAATTGCGGTCTTTTGGGGATTAAGCGGCATCTTAAGTACATAGCAACACTCTGAAATTCAGGTGTCTTAAATGACTGCTTTGTTAAATAGAAAACAGAACTGTGATATATTTTAATGTAAGTATCCACATTGGAAAGGAAATTCATACTGGTAGTTTTGTGAATGTTCTCACTTCACCACTGTTAGAGTTAACTTTATGATGCAGAATGGTGTCTGCTTTTCTGCAGCTGTAGGGAAACAGATCTTTTTCCTCTTCTAAGTATTCTCAAGGCTAAGCACTCAAATTTCATTTGCTAGTATTTAAAGAAAAGAGTAGACCCTAGAAGCTTAATATTTGTAATATATTAAAAAAGATAAAGTAAATGTTTTAATAAATGGAGTATGAGGCATGTAATGTTTGGCTTCCCTCTTTTCTAACTACACTTGAGTCCACAAGGAAAGACTCCTTATACTTTCTGCCAAGGTAGAAACTAAGATTTCCTTTGCAGAGGCACCCAATCTAGGCCATGGCTAGCTCTTTCAGGGACAATCTCCCACTCATTGAGGATTACTGTTATTCTACCGCTGGGTGAAGATTTGAGGAATTAACCTTTTCTCCACTTCAGGAAGTCTTTACAGATAACATAATTTCTTGCCAATGTACTCTTGAGACTTAAAAAGTCCCATTTGGGTCATCTGGTCTCCATCACTAACCAAGAGCTCAGGCGGCTTCATCTGAAAAAGCTTTTAACCAGAAGTTTGATAGTATCATGGAGACCTAATTTTGCTCTGTCTCCACCCTTGACATTTACAGTTACTGGCCAAAATATAACCCCTTATTGTCCTAATGTTCTTTCTCTCAAGCTTTTCTCCAGGATTCTTTGGTACCATTTAGCCTTTTTTTCCTTTTTTTAGGTACCGGGGGGCCAGGGATTGAACCCGGGACCTCTGTGGGAAGCTGGCGCACAGCTGCTTGAGCCACGTCTGCTCCCTTTTTTTTTTTTTTAAA
>JAQZBX010012002.1:0-41862 GCA_029593785.1 Cabassous unicinctus
TAGGCACAAATACATTTGTTCTGTCCTTTAACAAAATTGTGGCAACATTTTGCACCATCCTAACTCCTGTGCTTAATCCTTTGATTTACACTTTCAGGAATAAGGAAGTGAAAAATGTCATCAGGAATGTGTGGGATAGATTGGTGGTGCTTTCTGATGAAAAATAAAACATTAAATTCAAGTTGAAGAAAGAAATTAAAATAACATTAGAAAAAACTTTTATGAGGAATGGACCTTGTAAGACAGGAGTAATGAAACGCAATAGAAAAAGCATTAACATGGGGGTCAGGAAATGATGTTCCTACCTTTGAAAACTCAACAACTCTGAGTTGCTACTCAGTATCTTTATATGTAAATTCAAAGGAGTTGAATTTTATGCTTCTTATGATATAATAATCAACAAATTGAATGAAAGAGAAGAACCACTTTACCTAGTAGACTGCTTGCCACTCACACCCACCTTGTACCTTAGTGGAAGAAGACAGAAATATTTAGAGATTAAAAAACGAAATTTCATTAAACTATTTCAAAGGAAAAGAAGTTAATTTTTAGGAGACTGAATATAAAGGAAAAACAGTCAGGGCTCAGGAAAGGGTAGAGATAGGGTATTCTTAGAACTTCTATTGCAGCTGTAGAGGGGCCAGAGGTCCTCAACTGGTTTTGTTCACTCAGCGGGGCAGAATAGACAGTGAATTAGGCTAGGAAGTAAAAGAGGTTTTATTCACCAGTGGAGACTAGAGTTGTATAATTACAAATCAGTCTCCCCATTAAGGTACTTCTCACAATTTTTATACTAGTTGAAACAAAGAAAGTTAATCATTATGGTGACATGTGTAATATGGGTCCAGGCAATGAGGTTTTGTTTTCTCTGTTAATCATTAATTATGGGTGGTAACTGGGGTCAGGTACTCTTCGTGTGCAAAGGATGGGGGGTCCTATGGATGTGTAGGTATGGATAAGGACTGATGGTAGTACAGTTATCAAGTGATGGAGTGTATAGTTGTCTGTTTTTGGTGTAGCTAAATCTGGTTACTTTTAGCACTGTAGCTCTGTGTGCCTCCTGACATGTGAGACAATGTTTCATTGAATTTTTCTAACATTATATGGAACAGTAAAATGCCTTAATATTTGAGCTATACTGGGTTTTTCTACTGCTACATAAGTAATCCTGTATCACGTGACTCCATTGTTTAACAAGGGTCAATTAACATCTGCTACAGAATCTGTGTCATCCATTGAATTCCTTAAGAGTTAAAACCTGATTGGCTCAGTCTTGCCTATGTATGGGGTCCTCTTGGGTCAGGTGATCACCAATGCATACCAATCAGCTGTGGGAGAAAAAAATGACAAATTTCATAAAAGAGCATTTCTCCCTTATGTGATGCTTGTCTTTCATCTGAGCAGAAACAATTAGGACTCTTGTGGGGGCACTTTACTAGCAAAACCAGTACCAAAGCTACAGGCGTAGTGAGTCAACTATATGGAGAATAGAAACCATAATCATGTATGACTAGAAGTTAGATTTCAAAAGAGGTTTACATTTCAATTTATTTGTTGATTTGAATTTTTTGACCTTGTCTACCCAAACCCATTTGAGCAATAATTAATAAAGAGATTATTCAAATTCAGACATATCTTATACATGATTTCCATAATTAAAGTTCACTGGTCTCAGATTGTCAGGTGGATTCTGGAGTTACTATACTCACAGTAAACTATTTCAACTTTCAATTTTCTCTAGTACACAATAATGTAATGCTAATAATTCAGTTCTGTGGAAATTACTAAATAATCTATAATTTTTCATTTCCTTAATCTTCCATATTAGTTTTCTTCTTCAGGATGATCTTTCATGAGGAAGACCATGAGGGATTAAGATTAGAATCTAAAACATCATCTCAAAAAAGTGGATGCTGCAGTAGAACAAGTTTGTGCAAAGGCTTACACATTTTAATGAGCTTTTCTTCTTACTTTTCTTACTTTTTCCCCATCTTCTGTCTGTGGTCACAGCAAGGCTAACTTCATAATGGGCCTTTCCTCTTGACCTGGAGGTTCTTATGGTTGAATACTTCATTTAATCCTTGAAACTAGAGATATCATGATCCAATGTTGTTGGCTTGACTGCTTCATGAATATGTAAATCAAAGACTTGAAATACTATAAAATAAAACATTATTGTGACCAGATTATGATGACCAATATAGATTCATATATTATCTATCATATACTCAAATTCAAACACATTTTTCT
Source organism: Cabassous unicinctus (assembly GCA_029593785.1). Classification (NCBI taxonomy): domain Eukaryota; kingdom Metazoa; phylum Chordata; class Mammalia; order Cingulata; family Chlamyphoridae; genus Cabassous; species Cabassous unicinctus. The sequence continues at coordinate 2,251 of JAQZBX010012002.1, forward strand.
ACTTGAACTACTAACTTCACATTATGGACTGCAATTATACTTTTTAAGAAGAAAATAAAACATAATTTTCAGCACAAGAAAATCTAATACTGAATGATATCTACCCAAACTTTTGAATTTCAACAAATTTTAGTGAAGAGAATTTTGCAAAATTTTTCTCAACAGTTATTGCTTCAATTTTCCATTTTATCTTCCATGTTGATTTTGCCTAGGTATGGTGAAATTAATCTGATTTTATGAGCTCTTCAGCAATTTAACTGTTTTGCTGTCATCTAGTAGGCTTACTGTAGTTATTGTACTTATTCAAAGAATTTTCAGAACACTGCCTACTAGAAAAGTGGTGATTTTGATAAATGTATCTGGATATCTGAAAGAAGATGATAGAGATTTGATTTTCAAATTAAAGTAGCAAGATTGTAATAAATCATAAATTGGAAAAAATCAAAACTTTGCTTAAAATCTTGCAACGGTTCTCAGTTTCATTAGATGAAAAGCCAAACTCCTTACAGTTGCCTACAGGATTTTACCTGCTCTGGATTACTGTGACTTTCCTGAGTTCTTCTCTTGCTCACTCAGCTCCAGTCACACTGGGCTTCTTACCCTTCTCTGAACACAAGAAAACATCTCCTGCCTCAATCCCTTCACATGTTCTAGTTGACTTGCATCCTTCTTCCATGTTTCATGGCTAACTTGCATCTCTCCTTCCTACTGAATCCTATTCTGCCTATTCACCCTCCTCCATCAACTTTTTATTTTGATATCACATTCTATTATACAATATCACATGTATTTATTGTAATTTTGTCTTCCTCCTCTAATAGAATGTAAGCCAAGAGAAAGAGAATATTTTTTTTCTTTTTAGTTCACTGAGGTTTCCCTATGATCTAGAGCAGCTTGCAGTGGGAACTCAATAAATATCTGTTGAATAAATGGATAAATGAGTATATTCCCATATTCAAATTTAAATATATCATTAATATTGACCCCTACAATGTTAACCTTAGCCAAATTAATGTAATTATTGCTGAGATTAGACCATAGATCATGATAAAAACTACAATTCATACTTTGACATAAAACAGAGGGAATATTTCAAATAAATTCTATAGCTATTTAATTTTCCTATCTATAATAAAAAGTAAAATAGGAAATAAAGCCATTGTTCTTTGTCCATTCTTCTTTTCACTCTTCATTCTACATTCCTTCTCCCATCTGCTTCCAAAAATGATGTTTCTTTCAGTGAACTGATTTTTATTCTGAAGTGATTTTTGATACCAATAAAATTGTCTATCACCACAATTTTCCATTTTATTAGTTGGATTTGTATTTGGCCAGAGTTTTTGAATTATTTTTGGTGATCTCATCTTATTAATATACAATTTTAATGGACAGAGTTTAAAGCAGAGCTCTAATTTATCTTAAAATTACATGTGAGAAAAAGATTAAAACTCAAAGTAGTTCAAACCTCAGTTGTCATCTATTACCAAATCTAAGGTTCCCATGATTGCATTATAAAACATAACTGTTTCAACAGAACACTGACAGTGCTTTGGCAGAACCTGGAGTCCAGTTAGAGAACCCATTCAGTGTACAATATTTAATGAGATCCCATGGTCAACTCACCTCAGAGCTTGAAGGAACCTCAAAGTATCATTGACTTTCTTACCTTTGGGCAGTTCAATGAACTCCTTGAAAACTACACTCTGAAAAATTTCCCCAGCTTACCAGGGAAACTTGATTAGTGCCTCAGAGCTAGGGGCTAATTTAGTGTCTTCTAACTGAGAAGTTTGATGCAGGATCTCTTTCATCTGCTGTTCCTATTTCCAAGGCCAAGGAAGCTTATGGCATTACTGTACTCTGTTTTTAAAGGAAAACAGGTTTAAGCCTGTAATTAAGAGATTTGGATTCTAAGCTCATTTGTATTACTAATCAACTGTGTGAGCTTGGGTGAGGTATTTTCCTTCTCTTCTTCAATTTCACATATTACAGGGGGATGAATAAGAATATTTAAATATTTTCCACTACTTTCTCTGAGCCAGGGAATCTTTTTTCATATATGTGATCTTTTTTAGTCCTTACAGAGATTTTCTAAAGCTAAGCTTTTGTATTCCCATTTAACTGATGGGAAACTGAGCCTCAGAAATTTTATGTGACTTACCTAAATCTTCCTCAAGATTCTACCATCCGTTTTTGATGCAAAAGCTCATATTTTGGGGCATGATTTTCTCAAAGACGTTTCTCTATATCTGTGGGTTGCCACTAGGCCCATCAGCAAAATTGCAAAGCATGGTGTTATGTATTCATGTCATTATTCCATCTGCATTTCTATCTTCCACCTCTCTTTGCCACCCTCATCCTGACCTTATACTGCATCAATGCCTGGACCAAGCAGTCAATAGCATGCTAAACAAGTAATGTGTAAATCAGAGATTTAGGTAGTAATTTTCCAAGTAGGAAAGTAACTTTGTAATTTAATCTGTCACTCCTTTAATAGCTTGCAACCATATTACAAGCAAAAATCAAACTTTATTTCCTGAGTGTAGAAGAGCATATACTCTCAGGTAAATCTTTAAAAACTAAAAGAAAATATAGAAGACTACTATTCAATAATTCCTTTACCTTTTACTACTCTCCCCTCTCTCCTTTCTATACTGATGTAAAAGCACAGATGGGATTAGAAACGGAAACTTTTAATATTAAAAATGTTAAAAAATAAATTATTATTATAATAATTATTATTAGTTACATTTTACAAAGAAGGAAATTGCAAGTTAAAGTGTTAAAGAAACTCTATTAAATTCACACACAGGTATGTGATGAAGCCAGTACTCATGTCTATCATGCATATTACACATTTATGCACCTTTACCTGGCTGCAAAGATTTTCATGACTCTAGAAAAGACATGCTTAAGCAAATCACAGTGAGAAAGGAATGATGTTTCCTCACCAGTAATTGAGAGTGAGTTTCAGTTTAACTAATTGGCTCCATGATTTCCTTTGGCACTCAGACAGTCTTTGTAACTCAATGGAAAATCCTTTGGGTCTGCATACTGAAGGCTAAAAACTTGCCTTCAGCTTCTGTGGTAATTACTATAAATATCCAATACAGTAAAAGAGAAACATTTAGCTTACACTTTCCCAAAAGAACTGGTGGGAACAGAGCTTGCTACAGAGGTGTTTCTCTCTCAGAGCACAGGAATAGATTCTTCATGTAAGGATGTTTTCAGAATCTATATTGAGAAAGTTCCCCTGTTTCCAAACACCCCCTCTTGTTGTTTTGTCTAACCCATTGTTCCTGAGGAGGAACCATGAGAACTTGGGCTGCTACCAGAATCTCCTTTCTCCATACACTCCCTAATCCCTACAAACTCTTCTGATAGAAAATATTGGTAAATTTCAAGAAGTATAGTTTGGATGTTTTAACCAAATTTCATGATTCACTTTCTAAGTAAATTAAATTTAAAGATATGAAAAGTATACTCATTGGAAGACATCTATTTCCTCTTGAGGTAAGTTTTTTCAATCTGTCTCAAATAGATTTCATGATGCCTCCTCAAGGTTGATTTGATGGGTTCTATAATCAATCTTTCTCCTCAGAAATGATGATGCTCTTGAACAGTATCTCCAAAATAGAGACTGACAGTTGTCCAAGATGACCAAGCCTTCCCTGGTCTCAGAGTTTCTCACACTTTTTTCTCACAAGTTTCTATGCTCACTGGAAAAAGTAAACTACACCGGAGTCAATAGGCTAGCTTAGCAGTTTATCTTCTTTGGGGTCCCCTCATTAGAAGAGTTTAAGTTTATTCGTGATGTTTCAGGAATAGGGTATAAGATAGAGGTGCACTTCTATACCCTCATTCTGGGTTTTAAAAACCTGTAGTGAGATTTGCTCATGTTCCACAACTGCACCCCATCTCTGTTTGGGGAGAAAGTAATAATGCCAAGGGTGGGGGGAAATAAGCTGACATCTGTGATGAAAGCTTGTTCAAATTACCCTTGTAAACACTCTTTTCTCATCTCTCCTCTACTCACTATCATTCCACTCTCTCCTCTGACTTCATTTGGTCTCTGCCTTTTCCTCCATTATCATTTATTATGTGCCTAGTATTCTTCTTTGTTAATTGTTAAACAATGAAATGTACAAAACCTGATTTTGCGACCAGGACAGGAACTTAAGATGTGTTGGCATCCTCTGCTGCCTCATGAATTTTCTTTTCTAGGATGTAGTTCACATGGATGGTTGGGATTTGATGTTTTATATGACAAGCAGTGTGGATGTCAGAGGCAAAAGCTATTTAGTAACATTTTGTCCTAGTTGGAACCCAATTTTATTCAGCAAAATGAACTGTATCATAGGTCAAACTTGTATGTAAGTGAACAGGACAAACTATCACACTTACTTTACAAGAAAATAAGGTCGCATAAAATAACAGAAATAGAAAAACCTTATTGAATATATGGTAAAAGTCAAGAATAAAATATAATTTACGATTATCATGCTCAATATAGGACAGATTTAATAAAGCTTATAGTTATATAAATGTATAGGGGATAGAGGTAGATATTTATTTTTTGGGAGAAAAAAAGAGATTTGGTCATATGTATAGATTTCTGGGACCAGGTTAATTTGGACTGGTTAAAATTCAAGCAAATAATAGGGAAATTAACGATGTTAAATAAGAGAAAATAGTATCCTCCATATTTAGAGCCCTCTCCCCCCCCAGCCCCCCCACCAAATCAGAACTATTGGATAGGACAAGAGTATTAGGAAATAATGGTGGAAACAAATGATAAAATTCTGAGGTGGCATTGTTCTGAAACAAATCAGAAACATTGTTCAGTTGTTGATTTCCTATCTTTAAGTCCTCAAATTTACTTTTGGCTGTACATTTTTTGTCCAAAAATTAATCTCTATCACTTTTTGATTTAATAACAGTGTAGTTCTCAAAGAGAAGTTAACCTTGTCTTCATCTCTACGTTTACCTGAAACAATCCGTGCTTTTCTCTTACAAAGTTTTACTCAATTTTTTCATCTAACTCTTCTTGTACTCACAGCTAAGGATATAAACGTTTGGTCTTTAGCCTCCAGAGGACCTGAATGTATTCAAATTGTTATAATTAAGTCATTTTCTCTTTCACACTTTTCAGAGATAATTGAAACTCTATTCCTAGCTTCTATTTTTCATACTATAACTAGTGTTATCACATTGAGAAATGTTATAACAGCTAGACTTCAAAAAATTTTCAGTTTTAATTTGATTATGTAGTTTTATTAGAATAAGTGAATAATTTGTTACTATTTTTGAAACATTCTCTACAGAAAAACCCAGTAAACGCTTATTGAATATCTGAGTTCCATAAAACAAAGTTAGAAACTTCAGTTTTTCACATTTAAAAGCATAACTCCACTTCTTTCTCATTCTGAAACTTCACTGACTAAACAATTCATTCTGTAGGAATCTCTCAACTTTTTAAATCACAATTCATTTGGTACTAGGTCATACAATTGTGTATATTTCTTGTGTAATTAATGAACTTTTCCTGAAGTATGTTATCCCTCAATTTCTGATAAGGCAGAAAAAGGTAAAATATCTCAAACTCATATGAAAATAAAATCCAGATCATTTAAGATCAATACTAAAAAGCATATGGAAAATAAAGACGTTGACATAACTAATAAAAGTAATAATCTAAACTCTATAAAATTGAAAAAAAAAACACAGGGATTTCAAAACTTAAAGATACCAAAAAACTGATTTACAAATGTTATATATAATTCAGATAAATAAATTATAATAAGAAAAATATAAAGAAACAATATACTATCAACAGGAACAAAAGAAATCTGTATCTTAATTTCACTTTACTAATGAAGCAGAAAATATTCCAAATTTGTTTTTCCTTAGAAAACTCTACCATATTCCTATACTTGTAGAAACATGGAGAATAATGATACCATTTTTACATAGAGATATTTTTTTAAATGCTATATAAATTAGAAGCCTGTAAAATCTGTAATATTATGTAAGTAATTAAAGATGGGATTTGGAAATATGTTTTGAAAGGACAATTTTATCTTTTATCCCTTAACCTACTATAAACTTTGGATGTTTAATATGGAAATATATTCATTCTATAATTAAAATAATTATAATAAATACAGAAAAAAACAAATTGGAAAGCTACTTGATAATACTTACCAATAATTAGATAAATATTCATCTCTTTTGCTACAGTAATTCCATTTAAATATATGTCAATGAATTATTAAAATACTGATAAGTCTACAAAAGTTTTTCCAGGAGTGCAAATTTGAAAATCCCTTGAATTAATAAAAAATAAATGACAACATTTGATATTAATAGATTTTTGTGTGAATTTACAATTACAAAGTGCATAATTACATAAACATGCCCTTTATTTACATGGAAAAGTCTTTTAAAACTTCCAAAGTAAAAATCAGCATATATAATAATTTCGTAGTATGATTGCTTTCATATAGTTTCATATATATATATATGAAGAAAGACTAGAGAAGCATAATGGAGAAATATATGCATGGGGTAATTCTGAAATACTTTTTAAAAATGATGTTTCAAGAGAAACAAAAATTAGAAGAAAACAAAGCCTCTGAAAGATAGTGGTAAGAGAATTATATATGAGTAAATATATGATTCAGTTTATATAAATATTTAAAGTGGTACATCAAGTTGGATCCTTAGGATATGAAATGCAATATCATGCATCTAGCATGAGCCAGGGGTGATTTCATGTATATGGCAAATTTCCTCAATAATTCCAGGCTTAATAATTTATTTAAACATCTCATATATCCTGAACAACAATGAAGGTAAGATGGCCATTGTGAGCCAAAAGTTGGATGAATAATTTCTTCTTAAACTATAGCCCAACAAAGACACTGAAAATGTCAATAATAATGGACACAAATAAGTGTGCAAATGAAGAAATATTTTTCTCAGTAGGGAATCTTCAAATTTAATACTTTTGAATTAAATAAGAATATTGTTTTTTAGTTATTGAAAGCAATATCTATGCACATATATTACATATATGCATACACTTAATAAAGTGTCTATTTAAATGTCATTTTCCAATAAACTAAAAGTTTTAAGACATTAAGGTGACTTGCTTAAGGTTATTCCAAAAAATGTCAGTAATTTAAGAAACTGACAGAAAGCACAATCACCTAACATATTTTTCCCAAAAAACAAACAAACAAACTTGTTCCACCCAAAAAGTCCCCATAGTTAAAGACTTGGAATCAGACTTTTGAAAAAATTCCCATGTGATTTCAATGTATGACAACCTTTTCGAACCATTGAATTTTGTTGTCCATCAATTAGAACTATTTGAGATGGATATTTGGAGTCCAAGTTCATTGTTCTTACCACATCAACACTCTCAATTTTCTTTGCGGATAGTCCATTTCTCAGCTGTGTGATATCAACAATTACAAAACCATGGATCTGAACAGCAGTGTAAAGGAGTTAATTCTGTTTGGGTTAACACAGGATGTACTAAAGGAAGAAATAGTGTTTGCAGTCTTCTTGTTTCTTTATTTTGCAACTCTTTTTACAAATTTACCTATTGTGATGACCATTAGATACAGTTGGATGCTTGGAAACCTGATGTATTTCTTCCTTATTTTTCCTTTGCTGATGCCTGTTCCTCCACATCCATGGCACCAAGTTTAATTATAGATGCTGTATCTGAGAAAAAAAATCATCTTCTTCAAGGTCTGCATGACCTAAAACTTTATATTTCTTTTTTTTGCATGCATGGAGATCTTTGTGCTTGTCCTTACGTCCTTTAATTGTTTCATGGTTCTTTTTAAGCCACTCTGATACACAAGCATCATGAACAGAAGTATCTGTAGGATATTGGTGAATCTGGCCTGGGTGGAATCTTTTATCCATTCTTTAGCACAGATTTTATTGCTTTGAAATTACCCTTCTGTGTTCCTAATATTATTTATCACTATTACTGTGATATGCAACCTCTGTTGAAACTTGCCTGCATGGACAGTTATGTAATAAATCTATTCATAGTCTTTAAAAACGGGGGCATATGAACAATGAGTTTCATAATCCTCATCATCTCCTATATTTTAATCTTACATTTTTATGAGAAACCAGAGCACAGGAGGAGACAATAAAGCCCTCTCCACCTGCACTTCCCACATAATCGTGGTCACCTTTTTCTTTGATCCTTGTATATTCACATACACACACCCTCCAGCCACATTTACTATGGACATGATGGTGGCCATCTTTTACATGATTTGTACACCCTAGCTCAACCCCATGATTTACACTTTGAGGAATTCAGAAGTCAAAATTCCATGAGAAAGTTATGGTGTAACAAACTGAGATTTGAGGTGGCAAAGAGTGGAAGACTCCATATGCTAATTCTGAAACTGTCTAAATACAATTAATTGATACAACAGAGAAAATGTTCACTTTCTGATGTAGGAAACATAATTCCTTTTCAGTGAGACTTTTGGGGAATAAATAGATTAAGCACAACAGAAACACATTTACTTTAAGCTGATGTCTCATAGAGTGTTAAAATATGAATTGCACCAAGATTTGTGGATGCAAATTTGCAGTAATTAATCCCATTCTCTGCAGTGCATCTTGTTAACCAGAGCTTGTTATGCTTATAATTGTACCTCCCTTTTTGTACAATATTCTGGTTTGGATATCTCATTTCCATGTTTCTACTCCAAATCCAAAATTTTACTTGATTTCTACTTTATATGGTTTTTTGATGATTCAGTTATGACATTTCTGAATCTAGAAACTGTTTTCTGGCTCAACATTGAGCCCAAAGGCACTGTAAGATGACCATAAATATTGGTAATTGAGCCCTTATTTGATGCTTGGTTTCTTTTTGTAACATCCTTAAATGTGGCTTTTATCCTCATCTAACTCATAACCAGTTTTTTCAAATAAGAGCAAACCTGGCTATCATGAACATTCACTATATTGAGTGATAATCTCTCATATTTCAATATGTTTTATTAATCAAATTAATCATTGTTCATTTATAATTTTTATTATTATATACTATTTTAAAATTTAAGACAACAGACACTATACAAAATGCTTGGTGAATTTGTGAAAATTTTGTACAATTGTGAGAGTTATAATAATCAACACTTCATGGATGCGATTATGGATATGAAAAAGCAAACATTTTTATAGAAAAAAGAACTGTACATATGTGTATAATCTATCTGCAGATAAAATTAATTGACTGAAGTGAACACATAATAGAGCATAATAGAGTATATCAAGGAGGTAAATATTCTCTTTAGGTATCAGGCACAATTTTAAGACAGTGAAGTGTTTCATTGATTAACTATAAGACCTACTGGCCAGTCTGCCTGACAGGTGTTCTTCTGTGTTAACAGGGATGTTTTTGCATATGGCTACTTGAGGCCATAACCAAAAATGCCCCTTGTTCAAAGTCTCTCTTTGTAAAGAAATCATCATCTTGTAATTGGATTTCCTATAGAGACTTTCCTCCCTGGATAGAAAGGTCCTGAACAATGACCATATAAACATTCTTATCTTCTTGATTTAGATTTTTCATGGCACTTTATTAAATTTACATTCTGCTTCAGAATACTGTTAACTAATGAGTTTGGGCAACAAATACTAATCCATGAGGGAGTCTGGGCACCTAAACAAAGATGATTGCTTTCATATAACTTTGAGGTCTGGACTCTAAGTTGTTGAATTAACCTATAAAATACGAGTTTGAGAGGCTTTGTATAAGAATGGTTTTTAGGCATTAAATCCGTATATTCATATTCAAACTCTGATGATAAAACTTTGGAAAATTACTTAAAACCCATAATATTTACTGGAAAACCTCTCAAACTGCAAGCTTTATTGATAATGAAGCAGGATTTCCTGGTTTGTAACTTAAACTATCAACAATTCACAAGCATTTCCATGAATTTAGTAATACTATCCCATGTTGTAGTTTAGCTTTGCTATATAGACAGAAAGGAATATCAGGAATTGAAAAAGGAATGGAGGAAGAGGGAATGGTGGTGGAGCTAAGATGATAGAGGGAAGAAATTTTTCATCTTATATTTTAACATTTTATCAACAAGTCACTTGCCTTTTGACAAGTTTAGTAATACTATTTCATGTTTTAGTTTGCATTGCTATATAGACAGAAGGGAAGATCAGGGATTGAAAAAAAAAAGGGTGGAGGAAGAAGGAATGGTGATGGAGCTAAGATGATAGAGGGAAGAAACATTTCTTCTTATATTTGAGGAATCTCTTTGGGCATATGCATTTCTGGAAGAACAATGATGATGAGGAAGCTCCTGCCTCCTCAGCACCATCTGTAATTAATATTAGCTTAGATTTCTTGGACAAACATTGGTTTAGGACACCAAATTTCAGAGAAATAATTTCATTCTGATTTTATGCTATATATTATCAAATTCAAACCAAGGACTCATTGATTTGTGTATCATCTCTTTGATGAAGATTCTCCATTTGTATCATCATCCCAGAGCTCTCATCTCAATACCGGACTTCTGTATTCAACTAATTACTTGACCTTTTCCTCAATATACTTAAAAGGTTTCTTCACAATTATCTACTGATTGCTTTTACTTAAAAAATTCTTTGCATTTTTCAGACTTTCCCAAAACAAATCAATCCTTCCAATTGCCGATGCTAAAAACGTTGAAGTAAAAATAAAGTGTCGATATCATGTCACACCAAAAAATTAGAAAAAAAAAAAGATTGGCTTTCACTATATATGCAGATTTTGATTTATTTTCACACTAATTCCCCTATTATTGTGGTATAAACTGCCATAATCTCTTGCCTCAATTACAGCAATAGACTCATAATTCTTCCTGCTTCTGCTCTATTCTTGCTGAATTCATTTTCAACACAGCAACTAGAGGCTCCTTATAAAACTTGAATACAATCAGATCTCTTCTCTGAAAAAAAAAAAAAAAAACCTGTTTTTTCTCCATTTCATCCAGAATAAGAGCCAGAATCCTTAAAATGATTTTACTTTCTTTTGGAGCTTTGGCCTCTGTTATTCATGCCTTCATTCTCTTCGTTCTCTTGTCTCTGGTCTCAGTGGATTTTTTCTTTGACCACAGCAGCAGACTCATACCTTAAGGCACTTTTCTCCATCTGTTTTCTTTGCTTAAACCACCCTTTCAGTAATGACCTTGGCTAATAGCTTCATTTCCCAAAGAAACTGCTCTAAGTTTCCTCTCAGTGACCCTCCTGACCCACAGAAACTGAGAGAAAATGAGAGAATTGTTTTAAGCTGCTAAATTTGTGGTAATTTTTATAAAACAGTAGATATATAATATGTAAGCATTAAGGCCTGTTCGTTTTTAATTTTTAATTTTTATTTATAAAGAAACTTTAGATTACAAAATTTTACATAAAAAATATATAGGGGATTCCCATATGCCCTCCCTTTCCCCATTCCATACTTTCCCTAATAAAAAACAACCTTCATTTGTGTGGTACATTTGCTAAAATTGAGGAAGTCATATTGATACATTGCTACTAACTGTGGACTATAGTTTACATTATAGTTTATACTCTATCCCATGCAATTTTGTAGATTATGACAAAATATATAATAGTTAGTATCTATCATTGCAAAGTCATGCAGGACAATTCCAATAACCTCAAAATGCCCCCAAATTACACTTATTCTTCCCTCTCCCTCCCCTCACAACCTCTGGTATTCACTGCTTTTATATCAAGGATAAAAGTTCTTCCATTGTCAGAATAAATATGTCTATAATAGAATAATAATGTCTATTTTAGTCCATTATTCATGCCCCAATCTTGAGGATTTTGGGATGGTGATGCCTACTCAGTTTCTAATTAAGAGGAGGCCTAGGTCCCATGGGCAGAAGCATGGAACTATCTTGCTTGCAGTTGCAGACACTCTTTGTTCTTTGGGAGGGGCGTTGTCCATCATCATCTCCATGCGAGTAGTCTTAGGTGAGTCCAGTGAACTGAAGAGTGGCTTTTGTAACTCTGCTGAGATTCAGGACTCAACTGGCACATGAACATATCAAAGATTTAAGTCTCTGGGAAACATATTTAACAAGTAAAGTGCTAGTTATAGGTTCAAATAAAAGGGGCAGAAGAGACATGTGTAGGTAACTATAGATGAGTCTAAGTTAATTACACTGCCTGTTCTTTAATTGCATTTCCCCAGCAAATTACAAAACTCACTTTTCATTTATATTCCAGACCTTTTTTTATTTGGTCAAATAAACTAGGGTATGCAAGGTTGTCTTTCACTGGTAATTAATAGATTTCAGTCTGTCCAGTAAATCTGATGATCATATCATGATCTGTAGTTGCGCCACTGTGGAGGAGGCAATTATTTATCCTTTCCCTTTATATATCTTTGTTGATTAGCTTTAAACACCAACATTATATATATAAAATGCTCAACACAAATTTACATCCTTAATGAAGAAATACACAAAATGTTGGGGAAGGAATTTCTTGTTTGTATGTGACTGAAACTATTAGAACTAGAGATACCCTCTCAGGAATATAGTATTATTATGTCAAGATAAGAGTGGAATCATTTATGTTTTAGTATGTATTTATTTGGTGTAACACCAGGTTTCTATGAAAGAGATACCTAATGGCACAATTGTTTAACATATAGGAGGTTTATTCTCTTTGATGTGACAGCTACAGTTAAAGAGTCCAGGTTGACAGGGCAGTGCATCAACTCATCTTCATTCACTAACTCAGGTTCCTTCCTGGCTTTTCCTTGGTCATTTCCTAAGACCTTTATATTCAACATGGAATCTATGAGCTAGCATCACTGGCATTACCTGGGAGCTTGTTAGAAATACAGAGTTCTGGTTTACACCTGTATAGTAATGAACCATCATTTGAACTTTAACAATATGTGATTCATATGTACACTGGAGTTTGTAAATTATTGCCATGGGCACTGTTATCTACCGCTGGGCTCTTTGTTCTTGTTTCAGGAGATAACAAGAGGAAATAACCTAGAGAAGTATGCATTCCACATTTTAGATTTCAGCCTGGAATTTACACAGGTTGCCTAGAGACAATCAATAAGAACAGAGCTTCACCTAGCTGCAAAGTGGCTAGGTATTTTCAATAAATAATGTCTGTGTACATTTTTGGGCACATGCCAGTGTCAGAGACTGCTTGATGTCCACTAGCAGTGTTTTTTGAGATTTTTTTCCATTTACAATATGGTTTTGCATTGACATCAATACTTGAACATGGGTATTTTAAGGGAATGAAACCAGATATATTCTATTACTGCCAAAGGGGAGAGTGTATTTTAGTGGATATCTAATAGTTTCTGGCACAGGCACTGGGCATCAATAACATCCATAGAAGAATTTTATTTCAAAATTCACTTCAATTTCACTAAAATTTATTGTGTACTTATTATGTGCAAATACTATTCTAGGTATCTGTAAAAATATAAAATTAAAATCCTTGTTTTCACAGTTCACACTCTAGTAGATTATGTTTTTGAAAAATTCAGTTGTAAACCAAGGACTTTTATGAGTTTGTAGGTTTTGAAAGACTCCAACTATGGACTTCTAGCTTTTTTTTGTTTTTATTTTTGTTTGATTTCTATAAGGATATTTTAAACTTATATTTTAAACCCATTACAGCTTTAAAAAACAAACATTTTTACTTTAAGTTTATTCTCTTCATGCCTTCTGGCATTGGATCTTCTGCACCTCAGGTCAATAATCAGAATCCTCTACATCCTCATCTTTTGTGTGAACTTTCCCATTTTCTTCTTATAGTTTTTCTCCACTCTGAACGTTTCTTCCACTTAAGTGGTGACTGTTTGCTCTCTTATATAGTTCTTGCTTCTTCCACTTAAGTGGTGACTGTGCTCTCTTATATATTAAAAAAAAAAACTTCATAGGACATGACTATACACATTTATATACTTACCAGATAAATTAAATAAAAAAGACAATATAAATTATTCTTGAGAATGTACAGCAACTGTATGTCACACACATTGCTGTTGGAGATTTAAACAGTAGGAAGTAGAGATGAACATGTACAATGAACCAGCAATTTAATTGTTAGTTGTATCTAATAGAAAAGCCTAAAAATGTTCATCCAAAAGCAATCAAGAGAAAAAAAACATGAAAACAATCCAAATACTCATTTTTTGAAGACTGAATAAATATATTTGCAATATTCATATAATGAATATTATAAAATAATGGAACTGAATAATCTACAAATGTGCAGCATCAATAAATTACTCAAATATTTTGTGAGTAAAATAGGTCATATTCACAATCAGTGTTCTACCTGATTTCAATTATATAAACATCAAACCATAACAAAACTAAGCCGTGTGTTTTGAAAACAGTTTAGTAGTTACTCTTTAGGAGTCATTTGCTGAATGTAAGCAATAGGGCTTTTCAGAATTTTCAGATACTGATTGTAATGTTTCTGGATATTGGTATTGGTTACATGGTGTGTTCACTTTCAGATATTTCATTAATCTGTATTTTTGTTCTTTGTGTACTTTTCTACACATATGTTACAAGTCAATAAAATTTTTCCATGAAATAAATACAAATAAATACATAAAACATATTCTAGATCATCCAATCAAACATTTAAAGCCTTATTTATTTACTCCTGTTTGTCATTACAATGGCACAAATAGTGCTTTTACCTATGGCAGAACAAGAAAAGATGAGATACAATCTTGAGACATTCAAAAGTCATTGATAGTCAATGAATTGTAGATAGTATCTTTCTTTGCTTAACTGTGATTCCACAATATTTCAGAAAGAACAAGTTAGAGGTAGTACAGGACTTTTTGTTGTAACCTTCAGTACCATATTCAAAACTGGTGAATTTTTCAGGCAGATAAACCCTAAATAAAGCCCTTAATTATAAATAATTTTAATTAATTGGTAATGTATTTCTGGTTGTAATTTTTTTCAATTACCTAATTATGTAAGTTTTAAGCATGAGGTATTTATTCCTATTTTAATATCTGTATATAATTAGCAATATTAAAATGTATATAATTTATGGTAACACCAGGATTCTTGAGGAAATTTTTGTGGATCCTTAGTCTATATAATAATAAAAGGTGTCCTTAAGCAGTTTGTACAGTTATTTCATGAGTGCAAACATGGAATATTTTTAAATTAAATTAAGCCTTTTTTCTAAGGTTTGATCTCTCCCAGGACTGTGGGCAATGAAAGGAAAGAAAAGTCTTTTTATGACAAAGAAATGGGAGGAGAAAGTGAATTAGGACAAGTGCAATAAAATAAAGAAGAGAAGGAAGCCTGAAACTCAATCTCTTCATGGCAGAGCACTGGTGGAAAACAAACAAAAACAGTAAAAACAGAGAAAGAGCAGAGACTTAGGTTTTGATCCTACGTCTCTACACTAATAGTTGGGCTGCCCAGGCCCTGGTGTGTTTGGGCTTTGGAGTGGAGCAAATTCTTGCATTTAAAATTGTCCCTAGTTCAATGGTTTCTTGCTTAAGAGTCAGCAAGAAGGTCCTGTAAAGGGTATCCTTGCCCCAGCAAGTGAAATTGGCCAGTGAACTCCAGATCTGGATGCTGGGTCAGTCTATCTTGGTCTTTATGCAGAGTTAAGGTTAAAGCAGGTTTTGGAACATGATGTCCACCCAGAAAGATGTATTTTTTTGGTTTGAAGGAGCCACAATTATTAGAGTGCATGACTTAGTTTGCCAAAGTAATGCCAATGCAAAGTACTAGAAATGGGTTTACTGTTATAATGGGGATTTTATTTGGAGTAAAATCTTAGAGTCAAGAAGCCATGAAAATTTCAAATCAAAGCATCATCCTAGATGCTTTCTCACCAAAGTCAGCTACTGGTGATCCAGGTCTCCTGCCATGTGACAAAGATGGCAGCCAATCTCTGCTGAGATCCCTGCCTTCCCCCTCAGAATCTACTGTCTCCCAGAGATCAGTTGTGGGCAACCACACTTAGGGCTTGACTCTTTCTGGGGCTCCTCTCTCAGTCTCTGTTGTTCCGTTTCCTTCCCAAGTTCAGCTGTGGGACATCAGGCATATGGCTTATCTCTTCAGACTTGAGCTGCTCCATTGTCCCAGCCTCTTGGGAGTTTCATGCTTCATTTTTGGCTGCTAGCAATCGTTGAGTCCTATATCACATGGCAGCATAAAAAACGACAGCTTCCTTTCTCCTGTGATTGTCTCTCTCTGTCTCTTTTTATGACAGACCCAGCAAGAGGGCAAGAAGGAAGATGGCTCATGCTACACTGAAGTAGTCCAATCAAAAGCCCTAAACTGATCATATCAAGTAATCTAATCAAAGGCCCTGAACTGAATTTAGTGCAATTACAGGGCCCCACAGCCACAAGAATGGATTAGTTTAAGAACATAGTCTTTTCCTGGAATACACAGAATTCAAATTGTCACAGGTTCTAACTTGGAAGTTCTTAATCCCAGACACTTCTTCCTAGTTTCCTTCTGTCAAATGAATAGGCATAAATGAAATGTATAGAATTAGGTTTAAATACATTATGGTCTCCTTGTTAGGAAAATAGTTTTCCAGAGTTGTGTCTTTCATTCACTGTTTACAAGGAAATACATATTGCTCTTTGCCTGTGAATGGAAGAATGTATTGCAGAAATTATAAAATGTGATTGGCTACCAAGGGACATGGCATTCTTTGTGACATGATAGAAATATTCCATATCTTGACTGTAGTGTAGATTACATGGGTGTGTACAGCTTTCAAAACTCATCTGGCTTTATGTCTGAAAATGGTGTATTTTGTTCTCATTTGTGAATAGGTTGGATTTGCATGATTAAATCAAACTTTGATTTGCACTTGATACATAATTGAGACAGCATTATGGTAATTCATGAGCAATGAAAAAAAAATTAGATTTTATCAGAATTAAACTTTAATGCATCAAAGGACATCATCGAGAAAATAAAAAGACAGTCCACAGAATGGGAGAAAATAGTTGCAAACCACATATCCAATAAGGTTTCCATATCCAGAATTCTTGAAGAACTTCAACAACAGAAATACAAACAACCCATTTAATAAATGGGAAAAGACTGGAGCAGACACCTCTCTAGATATCCAAAAAGGCAATAAGCACATGAAAAGATACCCCAAATCATCAGTCACCAGGAAAATGCAAATCAAAACCATGAGATACCTCTTCTCAAGCAGTAGAATAGCCATGATTAAAGAAAAAAAAAGGAAAATAACAAGTGTTAGCAAGGATGTGGAGATATTAGAACCTTTGTACATTGTTACTGGTAATGCAAATTAGCGCAGATGCTGCCAAAATGTTTGGAAGTTTCTCAAAATTTTTAACAGAGAACTACCATATGACCAGGAAATCCAACTTCCAGCTACATTCCCCACAGAACTGAAAACAGGGACAGATTCTTGCAGACCAGTATTCACAGCAGCATCACTCACAATAGCCAAAAGGTGGAAACAAACCAACATCCACCAGCTGAAGAATGGATAAACTAAATGTATTATATGTAATGGAATATCATTCAGCTGTAAAAAGGAATAATGAGGGAGTGGTTGTAGCTCAAGTAGTTGACTGCCTGCTTCCCATGTACAAGGTCCTGGGTTCAATCTCTGGTACATCCCGGCATAACCAGTGAAGAAGCTCCCAAATACAGTCACAAACCCAGCCCCAGAGCCATTCACCATGACTGTGGTGGCCCCAGCCCCAATGAAGTTGGCTGTTGTGTCGATGTCCCTTGAGATGGTGCTGGTTTGGAAGCTGAGATTGGGAGAAATGAGGTGAGGGAACACGGGGCTGCCAAGCTGCTGAGGCTCTTGTCTGTCAGTGTCTGTATGGATTGTAATTGTTTTGTTGGTGTCTTGACATCTGGTTTACTAAATGTGTTTATTCTTTTTAATTTAGGGCTTTTTTTTCTTTTTGCCCTTGCTGGGTGTGTAATAGGAGCTGAATATGTAGTTGATACTGTAAGCTGTGGAGGCTGATACTGCCCACATTTCCCCAGGAACCAAAGCTTCTTCCATCCTTCTTGCCTGCCAGGGGTAGGAATGGAGATGCAGCTGTGTGCAGCAATTAAAGTCTTGCAGGCCAAGACCATCTGTAGTTGCCTGGAGAGATTGTTGAAGCTTTACAGCCCTTCCTCCCCTGCCTTGGACAGGGATAGAGCCAGCAGGTATGGGTAGCCAACTAAGCTGTGTGGGTGAAAACTGACTGCAGTTGCCCAGATAGACTGACAGCAACAGCCCCCCTCCTTCCCTGCCAGGGGTGGGGATGGACCCTTTTGAGTACACAAAAATCTAATCCATGTGGGCCAAAAGCACCTGTTGTTAGCCAGAAAGGATGATGAGACACCAGACCCCTCCTATCTTAGGAAGGCAGAGGGGATGGAAACCCAGGTGCTCAAGAAATCAGTCTACACATGGCTGAAAGGCCCTGCAGTTGCCCAGAGAGGATGAGGAAACAGTTTCCTTCTTATCCTACTGTGGTGCTTGGTTGGATCTACAGGTGCCTGCAGTTACCCAGAGAGGCTGGTGCAGGTCCCCTAGTTTCCTCCCTGCCAAAGGTGTGGCTGGAGCCTAGGCTAGGGCTACAATCCTACCTTGGTGGAAAGAAGCCAGTCCCTACAACCACTGTGATTTTCAGTCAGCCCTGCTTCCTCTCATGCTGGGGGTGGATTTAAATAGGTGGCTACTGGCGTGTTTCTGACTTGGATACCTTCAAACTTTAGCAGTTCTTAGGTAATACACTTTAGCCTGATGAATTTACTAATCAGTAGCTGATGTCGGTACACAACCATCTCTTTGTCCCCCATTTTTGGGAAATGGAGTTTCCAACTCCAGCCACAGAATAGCTCAGGAGTTGGCTTGCACTGCCAGTGGAGGATAGGCACCAACTCCACAGAGTGGAGTGCTCTACTCACTATTCTCCCATGCAGATGGGCATTCTCCTCCTTCCATTATTTCAAGGATGTTGCAGGATGCTCTTCCGGACTACTGTGGCCCTGAAACAGGTGTTTTATATAGCTCTGGGTGATTACTAACTTCCCTGTAGGGCAAGCTGACTCTTGGAGCTCCTTAATTGACCACACTCTAATGTGTTTTTTAATCTCACCTATTGTATCTTTCATTGAATAAGCTCTGTTATTTTTCTATTCAGGTTTTCAGATTCTTCTTTGTACTTGCCCAATGTCTTTTTGATGGCCTTTATCTCTTTAGTCATATTGTCTTTCAACTCATTGATTTGATTTAGGAGATTCATATGAATTTAATGATTAATTGTATTACATCTTATCTTTCATCTTGGGCTTTGGTATTTTCCTTTCCTTGAAATATATTTTCCTTTTTCTTAGTTTGGCTTGTAATATTTCCCTGATGTCTAGGCATCTGATTATGATGGTGAGTTAATTTTGAAGTTCAATTTCTCTGTTTTGCATAGAGATTTAGTGGTGTGACTCTGCTAGTTTTATTTATTTATTTGTTTGTTTATTTATTTATTTTAAAGAAACTTTATATTATGTAAATGTAACATAAAAGATTTAGGGGACCCCCAGTCCCTTCCAGTCCCACACTTTCCTACATTAACAACAATCATTCATTCATTTGATACATTTCTTACAATTGATGAACACATATTGAAGCATTGCCGTTACAGTTTACTTTACAGTTTACACTGTGTCACTTGCAATTTTGTAAGTTTTGACAAAATATACAATGGCTATATCTGTCATTGCAACGTCATGGAGAGCAATTCTAATGTCCTGAAAATACCCCCATATTACATTTATTTTTCGTTCCCCCTCCCCTCAGAACCCAGGGATCACTGTCTTTACATCAATGATAACAGTTCTTCCATCGCTAGAATAACAATGTCCACAGTAGAAAAATAGAATTCTACTTTAATCTATTTTTCATTCCCCAGTCTTGAAGATTTGGGGATGGTGATGTCTACTTTGCCTCTAATTGAGAAAGAGCTTAAATCCCATGGGGCAGATGGACGGAACTGTATTGCTTGCAGTTGCAGACTATCTCTATTCCTTGGGATGGACATTGTCCATCATCATCACCTTGTTAGTTGCCCTGGGTGAGTCCAATGAGCTTGAGAGTAGGTGTAGCAACTCTGCTGACATTCAGAGCCCAAGTGACACACGGACAGACCAAAGATTTAAGCTTCTTTGCCATACACTTACCAAGTATAGTACTAACTATAGTTTCAAATAGAAGAGCCATGTGTAAGTAAACCATAAATGAGTCCAACTCTGTCACACTGGGGAGCATAAATTCCAAGATTGGACCCACTGGCAAGGTGCCAAACTCCTGAGCTGTCTGCCCTGCCTGTAGTGTCTGGATGTCCCTAGAGCCCTCAGGAACTCTGCTATCTAAGGCAATATTTACTGTCACAAAGAGATCCTGCTGAGACATGCATAAGCATAACCTCTGGAATGACCTCCTGACTCATTGAAATCTCTTAGCCATAGAAAAAATTTGTATTTACCATATCCCCCCACCTTTTTCCAGGTGCATTGCTAGTTGGTGTTTCGTAATAAAACCTCAATGCCAGGGAGTCTTATCCCTGGGAGTCATGTCCTATGCCAAGGAGAAGGCAATACATTTATATGTTGAGTTTGGCTTAGAGAGAGGCCACATTTGAGCCACAAGGAGAGCCTCAGCAGGTAACTCTTAGGCAACATATAATACTAAGCTAAGTTCCAATCTCAGAAGAAAAGTTTCATAAGTACACCTATCAATATCAAGGGCTCAGTGCCATGGTCCATACTCCTTCCCTAGGCACCACCCCTGTACTTGGGGGATTCTTGCTGTCCATTAAAGAATGCAACAGAAATCCCCAGAATGGGAATTCAATATTCTTTTGGTTATTGTGTGGATCTCCACCCACCATGACAATGCCCCATGAACACTTGAACACATTCATATGCCTTAGAGGCATGCCCCAGATGAACAGCTCCCATGCATCCCCTCCTCAGGTACATCCTGCACCAGTGTTCCTCCCTTGTCACAGCTGTGACTCTTCTGTAATCCAGAATCTCTCCAAAGATAAGCCAAGAAAATAAACAAATAATAAGAAAATGAAATAATAATGATAGTTTTAAAGACAACATATAAAGTTTTAAAAAATTAAAAAATGTTTTAAATGAAAAATTTAGAGATTATGTCTTTCATCACTAAGATCTGTTGTCTTGTATGTACCATATATTCCCCCATTGTCTTATTATTTTTGCATTTAATCCTCAAAGAAGCTTTAGGTTATAGAAAATTCACATAGAGAACATTGGGGATTCCCATATACCCAAAACCCTCCTCTATTTCCCCTCTCCCCTATTAATAATATTTTACATGTGGATGGTACATTTGTTACAATTGATGTACAAATATTGAAGTATAGCTACTAACTATGGTCAATGGTTGACATTATTATGTACATTTAATACTGTATACTTTTATAAATTTTGACAAAATTTAAATGGCCTGAATCCATTATTGGGAGATCATGCAGAACAATTCTAATGTCCTAAAAGTGCCCTATGTTCCATCTATTCTATTCTTCCCTCCCCCTCCCAAAGGGACCTAGGTAAACACTAAGTTCCACTTTTTGAAGAATAAGATTCATAGATACTTGCAGTATCATTGAGGGCTTGACATATTGGTCTGTTTTCTTTTATTAGGCACTGCCTATGTTGTTGAGAGTTTCTTGCCCTTCTAATTGAGAATATAGCAGGACTCCCTAGGATGAGAGTTTAATATTTTGTTTATTGTGTGGCTCTCCACTCACTGCTATAACAAACTATGACAAGATGAACACTTACATATTCCATGGAAGCGTTCCCCAGGTGCACACTGTCCTGTATGCACAACCCCCCACATCCAACACTATACACCAGTATTCCTCCCCTGCCATATTTGCTAGAAGAACATTCCAAACATTGTAGTTTTAACCACAGGCCTGCAAATCCCCAGATTTCACCTACTCCTTCCCCCAAACCACCAGCTCATTCTATAAATAGTCCAACTTAAACCCCCCAACCTATCCCCCTTATAGACTAGCACCACTGAACCCAATAGCATTGAGGCATCACTGTCATGCCCATTCCCTGCACAACTACAACCTCCAACTTATCATAGATTTTGCCCATATGGGCATTGGCTCACAACCCTCTACTCACTTTCTATCTCCCGTAAACCTATCTTCCAGACTCTAGCATGTAAGTCTGCTCAGTTTGCTTAATTCATATGAGTGAGGTAGTGTAGTATTTTTCTTTCAGTCCCTGACTTATTTAATTCAACATAAGACCTTTAAGATTTATTCATGTTATCCCATTTGTTAATACTGTATTCCTTCTTACAGCTGAGTAATATTCCATTGTATGTATATACCAAAATTTGCTGATCCATTCATCTGTTGATGAACATTTGGGCTGCTTCCAACTTTTGGCAATGGTGAATAATGCCACTGTGAAAATTGGTGTGCACATATCGGTTCATGTCTCTGCTTTCAGTTCTGGATATATACCCAGCATTGGGATTCCTGGATCATATGGCAGTTTTATAGTTATCTTCCTGTGGAACCACCAAACTGTCCTCCACAATGGCTGCACCACTCTACATCCCCACCAGCAGTGGATAAGAGCTCTGTTTTCTCCACATCCTCTCCAAAACTCGTAGTCCTCTGTTTTTTAATAGCCATGAGTCTAATAGCTGTAAGATGATATCTCATTGTAGATTTGATTTGCATTTCTCTAATATCTAGTGATGCTGAATATCTTTTCATGTGTTTTATAAGCCATTTGTATTTCTTCTTGGGGAAGTGTCTATTCAAATCACTTGAGTACTTTCACATTTTATTTTTGAGGTTTAGGATATCTTTATATATACTGGATATTAGGCCCCTGTTGGATAGATTGTTTCCAAATATTTTCTCCCATTGTGTGAGCTGTTTTTTCAATTTCTTGACAAACTCTTTTGAGGTGCAAGTTTTTAATTTTGAGGAGGTCCCATTTATCTACTTTTTCTTTTGTTGCTTGTGCTTTTGGTATAAAGTTTATGAATCTGTTTCCTACTACAAGATCTTGTAGATGGTTCCCTATATTATCTTCCAGGAGATTTATGGTATTGGGTCTTATATTGAGATCTTTAATCCATCTTGATAATTTTTGTATAAGGCATGAGATGGTGATCCTCTCCCATTCTTTTGGATATGGATAGTCACTTCTCCCGGCACCAGTTGTTGAAGAGGTCATTCTTTCAAAGTAAAGTGGGCGTCTTGGGCTTATCAAATGTCATTTGACTGTATATGCAAAGATCTACATCAGAACTCTCAGTTCTGTTCCATTGTTCATTATGTCTATCTTTGTACCAATACCATGCAGTTTTGAAAACTGTAGCTTTGTAGTAAGTTTTAAGTTCCGGTAGTGTGATTCCTCCAATTTCATTTCTCTTTTTCAATATGTGTTTGGATATTGAATCTAATACAATCTAAGAGTATCATGCCCATAGGAACAGATCAGTTTACAAATATAATCAATATTTCTTTTTGGAATTTATCAATATTATCAAACTGCCACAGACCTTGTCAAATGTTTTTTTTATCAATTGAGATGACAATATGTTTTATTTTTATTTTTACTCTGTTAATGAGGTGCATTACATTAATTGATTTTCATATGTTTAAATAACCTTGCCTACCAGGGAAAATTCTCATTTAATCATGGTATATAATTATTTTAATGTACTTTTTCTTCCATGTTGCTAATATTTTGTTGAGGATTTTTACATCTATATTTATCTGAGATAATCATCTATAGTTTCCTTTCCTTGTGGTAATGTGTAAACTTATTATTAGAAACTTTATTTTTAAAGAAACTATAGATTACAGAAAAGTTACATTGAAAATATAGGGGATTCCCATAAAACCCACCATCTTCCCCTCCCACATTTTCCCCTATCAATAGCATCTTACATTAATATGGTACATTTCTTACAATTGATGAAACAATATTGAAGCATTTTTACTAACCAAGGTCTATTTTATACTATGGTTTACACTTTGCACTGTACAGTTTTGACAAAATGTATAATGTACACCATTGCAATATCATGCAGAACATTTCCAATTTCCTACAAATGCCTTGTGTATCACTATTCTTCATCACCCTCCACTCAGAACCTCTAATAACCACTATCTTTATAACAACATTATAAGTTCTTCGTTTACTACAGTAACAATAAGTCTACTTTGGTCCATAGTTACATTTCCCCCATACGTTTGCTCATTCCTCGATCCTTGTGCTATATTTTTCTCGCTTTTGCCCTGTGGTTGATTTTGACCTTTTCTTGAAAAGTCTGAGCAGAATTGGAGTTAGTCTTTTGGAATGTTTGGCAGAACTACTCTGTGAAACCTTCTTATCCTGCACTTTTCTTTGTTGGGAGGTTTTGATTACTAACTCAATCTCTTTACTAGTAATTGGTTTGTTAAGATTTCTATTTTTTCTGGAGTCCTTTGTAGTTAGTTTGTATGTTGCTATGAATTTGCCGATTTCATCTAGATTTTGTAATTTATTTGTGTCCAATTGTTCATAACATACTATTATAGTCTTTTCATTCCAGTGGGTTGGTATAAAGCCCCCTTTTTAATTTCTGATTTTTGTTATTTGCATGCTTTTTATTTATTAATTTTTTTCTTTGTGAGTCCAGCTAAAGGCAGTTGTCATAATCAGAGAGCAATTTACTCTTCTTTACCTTAATTTATCAGCCGCAACCTCCTGCTCTTCCTGGGATGAGGTACAGTCTTCTTCTGGTTGTCAGGGTTTCAGAATAGTTTTTCAGACAGTTCCTGTCATTTTAATAGTTGTTGTATTAGCTAACTATTAAATCACAACGCTACAATCTACCCCAAACCTGTACTACTGTCTTTCTGAAAGCAGAATCAGATCAGTTACTTTCGTTTTTCTTTTTGATAAACATTGAATTTTTGAGTAATTTTATACTTGCAGAAAAGTAGCAAAGATATCAGAAAAAGTTCTTTTATATTCCTCACCAATAATCCCCTGATATTAACATCTTACATCACCATGGTTACATTCATCAAAATTTTGAAACTAACCTGAATACATTCCTGTTGGCAAAGCTCCAAACTTTTCTCATATGTCTGTAGTTTTTCCACTATTGTCATTTTTTTGTGTTCTGGAATCCCATCAAGGACAACATATTGCATTTAGGACAAATGCCATTGAAACAGAACTGGTCTTCATTCAATGTCCACTGTAAATATGGATATATTAAGCCATTGACAGCTGCTCCAGGCATCCAAAACAGCAACATACTTTCCACACACTTCATAGGCATGTCCAGAGTTGTCATAGATACTTTTATTGTGTTAGGAGCCATAGTCACTGACTAAGCCAATAACTCAAATGGAGAGGCACCATGCAGGCTATTGCGGGCCTTGTTTGAATGCACAGGAAAGTTTGACAATACTGATGTCTACCTCTTTTAATTGTTATACAATTTTTAAATACTTTAAATTCAGCTTATAACATATCAAATGAACTGAAATATTTTTAGTACTTTAACTTTTACTTTTACATCTTTACCATGTTACACTAATTAATGGATATTTTACTTTAGCAATATAGTAAAAAATCTATGTTCTTTATTATTTTATGAAAACCTAAGATTCCCAATGGAATCAACATTATTCTACCTTACCACCACCTTAATATGCATATTAAGGTGGACTTTGAAAGAAATTTTTTTATGAAGTTATTTTTTGTTAACAATATTAATTTAGGTTATTAATTAATAATGGCTTCCTAGAATTAGGCATTTAAATAATTCAGTTTAGAAAATGCTTTTGCAAACTACCTATAAGTGATTTTTATCTTTAAGTTTAGTAAATTACAATTAGCAACCAATGAAATTTACCTTTATCCATTTAAGTCTAGTCTTACATTCCTCATTCCTTTCTGTGAAAACTAGTCATTTTAATTTAAGACAAATCTATATTTTATTAAAAGTGAACTTAATGTGTTCATTATCTTAAAGATTTAATACATGTAATGCTATCTTATTTTATTAGTATTCTATAAAGCTAAGGAGATTACACCCAAGCCAAATAAATACGGAACAATTATAGTTTATGCAAGAAATGTTTTTCATTTTCCTCCTTCTACAGGAAGCTAAGAACACTTTTTTAATTATAAATTTGTGAATAATCTTAAATGGATATTGACTGCCCCACTGTGCAATATATATTATGATTGATTGATTTGTTTTAATCATACTTTAGAAAAGATCTTTCTATAGTTTTCAAGGGCTTTTTCTTTATTTACTGAAATTTGGTTTTTGGAAGAATTACCCTAATTTTAAGACTGTTAGAAAGTTTAATTTGGGGAATTACAGGACAAACTATAACTTTTAATTCCTCAGGATAGTAGACAAGAGTTTTAACCTGAACTTACATGTCACTATCTTGTCACACCTAGCACTTCGCCCATTGCTCTTGCAAAGAGAAGGAGGAATTGGGAGGTTCCGGGTAGTTTAAGTTGCTTAGGAATAACTTTTTCCCTTTCTAACCTTAACTTTTCTTCTAAGAAGTGCGGAGGCCTTTGCCAATTGATCTGCCTCAGTACCACAACCAAGTTTCCTAACAGGGACCATTTTCTTTCTGCTGCTCTCTGTCAGTCTCCCCCCCACCACGCCTTTTTTTATTTCCATTTAAATGCTCCTTCTCTGCTACCTGGTTTAGCACAGTGAGTATATATGCATGAGGTTTTTGGGCATCCTCTTACTCTCTTGCCAGTCCCCACTTTGACATTATAGGCCAATTTAATATTATCCCCATGGATTCTTCTTTTCTTGATCTCACGCCTGATATTTCTGACAGTATTTCCGTCTCCTGGATGGTGGCTCATCAATTTTTATAACCCAGTTACTGAAGGGCAGTGTCAGCCTGATGCAAGACCAAAAAATGCACCCAGCATGGAATCAGACATAAGCTTTATTTATTGGAAATTATGGACAGGAGAAGGTCTCCAAAGGTGGTGTTTCAGAAAATGAAGATAATGCTCTGCAAAGAGATGGGAATCAATCAATTTTAGAATATTTTCCTTGACCCAAAAAGAAAATCTCCATAACCCTTATACTATCATATTATTGGCAATTAGCATTAATGTGTTACCTTTGTTATAATTCATGGAAAATATTAATATATTACTTCACTATAATCCATCATTTGCATTAGGTGTATTTTTGCCCATGTACCACCCTATTATTAACATCTTGTAATAGTGGAGTACACTTGTTTTAGTTCAAAAAGAAACTTCTCATATTTGTTCTATTGAACTCATTCATCATTCACAAGGTTCACTATGTTTTACAGTCCCATGTCTCATCCTCTAGCTTTCCTTCTAATGATACACAACAGCCTAAACTTCCCTTGTCAACATCAATCACACCCACATATCACCACCATTAATTACACTCATGATAATGCTCTACCATCACCTCTATCCATTTCCAAACATCTACAATCATTTTTTAATAAAATTTTTATTATTTTTTAAAAGATATATAGATTACATAAATGTTACACAAAATATATAGGGATTCCCATATGTCCCACTCCCCACACGTCTCACAACCTCTCACATGAACATCCTTCATTAAGTGTGGCATATTCATTGCAATTCATAAATGCATCCTGGGGCTTTGCCATTAAGCATGGACCATACTTCACATTGTAGTCTACACTCTCTCCCACATAGTTCTGCCTGTTTTGTGATGATATCAAATGGCCTATATGTGTCATTGCAATGTCAATCAGTATGATTCCCAAGTACCAAAAAAGCCTCTGTATTACAATTGTTTTTCCCTCTCCCTGTCCCCAGAGCATCCAGTGGCCACTCGCCCCACAATAATGTTTTAATTTCTTCCATTGTTTGAATCACAATATGTCTATAATAGAATACCAGTAAGTCCACTCTAGTCCATAGCTCTTTCCCCAATTCTGAGGAGTCTGGGATGGTGATGTCCATTCCACCTCCAATTGAGAGGCGGCTTATATCCCATGGATAAGATGGATGGTGTTAACCTGCATGCAGCTGCAGACATTCTCCATTCCCTGAGATGTCCGTTGTCCATCATCATCTCCCCACCAGGTGTCCTGGGTGAGTCCATTGAGTGATAGAATAGGAGTTGCAGCTCCACTGAGATTCCCAGCCCAGCTGGCACATGGACAGCCCAAAGACTCCAGTCTCTATATATACACCTATGAAGTCCAGCAACAAATATAGGTTTGAATAGAAGGGACAGGTAAACCATGTGCAGGGAAGACATATTTGAGTCCAAATCTGTTACTCTCAGGAGCACAAACTCCAAAGTAGGGCCTACTGGAAAGGCACCAAGCTCCAGAGCTATCTGCTCTGACATAGGACCTGGGTGTCTGCAGAGCCTTCAGGAGCCCCTCTGTTTGGGGTGATATCCACTTTGGAAGTCTATGAGGTCCTACTGAGATGTGCATAAGCATTACATCTGGGATGACCTCCTGACACATTTTGAAGTCTCTTAGCCATGTGAACTCAGCTGTCTTTACATTTCCCCCCTTACATTCAAGGTCTTTCACCAATAGCATTATCAGTTGGCCCTTGGTAGCAATCCCTCAGTGCCAGGGAGTCTCATCCTTGGAGTCATGTTCCATGCTGGGAGGAAGGTAATGCATTCATAGGCTTAGTTTGGCTTAGAGAGAGGCCACATTTGAGCAAAAAGGAGGCTCTCAGGCAGCAACCCTTAGGCACCCCATAACAATAGGCTGTTTCAATTTCCAGAGCAAAGACTCATAACACTAGTCACCAATATCAAGGACCTATCAGTGGATCATCCTCCTTCACCAGTCACTGCCCCTGCACATGGGTGACTGTTGCTGCTCCTTTAGAGAATGTGGCAGAGCTCTCCAGAATGGGAATTCAGTATTCTCTCATTTATTGAGTGATTCTACTCCCACTGTGACAATGCCACATGAACATTTGAACATTTCTATATACCTTATGTTTATGCTCAGGTGAACTTCCTCCCATGCATCCCCCATCCCTGACACCCCACAACAATGATCCTCCCCTGCCCCAGTTGTATCCCTTCTGTAATCTAAAGCTTCTTGAAAGATTAAGCCATTACAATAGCTGAATACAATTAATAGGAAAATGAAACAATAATGATATGTTTAAATGTAAGAGACAAAATATATAAAATTTTATTAAAAAATAAAATAATATTAAAAGATTGGGATATTAAAATAGTGAAAAATATTAAAAAAATTTTTTTGACCTTTTGCCTTTCATCACTGCAATATCTGGTGTCCAGTCTACAACAGTGACACCTTCCCCCTCTCATTCCCCAGTGCCCCACTATTTTTCATTTTGTTTTCAAAGAAGTTTAAGTCACAGCAAAGTCATACACAGAATACAAGAGACTCTCATATACCCAACCTTTCCCCCTTTTCTCCCCCCCATATTAATATATATTTATATGTGGATGGTAGCATTGTTAAAACTGATACACAAATAGTGAAACATAGCTATTAAATATTGTCAATGGTTTACAGTATGATTTACATTTTAGACCATACACTTTTATAAATTTTGATATTTACCATGTCCTCTGTCCATCACTGTATGGTGATGAAGAACATTGCTACTGACCACTAAATGCCCCCTGTTTGATCTTTTCTATTGTTCCCACCCCATCCCCCTGGGGCCCATGTTAACCCCCCGGCTTGACTTGCTGGCTGACAAGATTCATAGGTACATGTAATAAGACTGAGGTCTCGACACACTGGTTTGTCCTCCCCTATTAGGAACCACCCTTGCTCTTGAGAGACTCCTAAACAAATCGGTTCTCCTGAGGATGGGAGTCCAACTCCTTCCTGCTCATTTTATGGATCTCATCCCACTGATCCAACACATTATGACAGAATGATCACTTACAAACTCCCTAGAAGGCTACTCCAGGTGTGCCCTGTCCTGAATGCCACCCCATCCAACACCTTAAACCAGTAACCCATCCTTTTCATATTTCCATAATAGCATTTCTAACTTTGTACTCTCAATCACATACCTACAGGTCCCAGTGTTCACCTGGTGCCTCTCCCAACTATCCTCCCAGTACCATGGACCTTCTAACCCACACTTCCCAAACTACCTACCTGTCAACACTGCACCACACAGCCCAATAATATCACTATCCTCCTGTCTTATCCATTCAATACACAACTACAATCTTTCACCTTACCATAGATTATGTCCTTATGGGTGATGCCTCACATCCTTCTGTCCTTTGATTTCTTGTAAACCTATAGCTCTCTGAATAGCTTTCTGAATCTGCTCAATTTTCTTAATTCATATCAGTGAGATGATGTATTGTTCATCCTTCAATGCCTGGCTTGCTTACCTCAACATAAAGACCTCAAGAATAATCCATGCTATTCCATCTGTTCACACTTTATTCATTCTTACAGCTGAGTACTATTCCATTGTATGTATGTATCACATTTTGTTTTTCCATTCATCTGCTGATTGGGCACCTGGGGTTGATTACAACTTTTGGCAATAGTGAATAATGCCACTATGAACATTTGTATGCATATATCTGTTAGAGACTTTCCTTTCAAGTCTTCAGGGTATATACCCAGCAGTGGAATTGCTGGATCACATTGAAGTTTATAGTTAGTTTTTTGAGGAACTGCCAAACTGTCCTACACAATGGCTGTACCAATCTACATTCCCACCAGCAGTGGATGAGGGTTCCCATTCCTCCACATCCTCTCCAACACTTGTAGTTCACTGTTTTTTAAAAAACCACCATTCTAATGTGTGTCAAATGGTACCTCATTGTACTTTTGATTTGTATTTCCCTAATGCCTACTGATGTTGAGCATTTTTCCTGTGCTTTTTAGCCATTTGTACTTCTTACTCAGAGAAGTGTCTTTTCAGGTTGTGTACCCATTTTTTAATTGGGTTGTTTGTATTTTTATTTTCAAGGTGTAGGATTTCTCTATATGCAGAATATTAGGCTCCTGTCAGATATATGGTTGCCAAATATTTTCTCTCATTGGATAGGGTGCCTTTTAACTTTCTTGAAAACATCCTTTAAGGTGCAAAAGTTTTTAATTTTGGGGAGACCCCATTTATCTATTTTTTCTTTCACTGGTCGTGCTTTGGGTGTGAAGTTCATGAAATGATTTCCTATTACAAGGTCCTGTAGAGGCTTTCCTAAATTATCTTCCAAGGTCTTTATTGTCTTCGTTCTTGTATGCAGATCTTTGATCCATCTTGAGTTGATTTTTGTATAAGGTGTGAGATGCTGTTCCTCTCTCATTTTTTGGATATGGATATCAAGTTCTGCAATCACCATTTGTTGAAGTGTCCATTCTTTCCCAAATGAGTGGGTTTGGGGGCCTTTTCTAATATCAGATGGTTGTATATGCGAGGATATATATGAGAACTCTCACTTCGGTTCCATTGGTTGGTATGTCTATTCTTGGGCAAATACCATGCAGTTTTGACCACTGTAGCTTTGTAGTATGTTTTAAAGTCAGGTAGTGTGATTCCTCCCATTTAATTTTTTCTTTTTCAATATGTCCTTGGCAATTTAGGGCCTCTTACCCTTCCAAATACATTTTGTATTTAGTTTTTCCATTTTATAAAAAATGCTTTGTAGATTTTTATTGCAATTGCATTAATCTTTATATTAGTTTGGGTAGGATAGACATCATAATGATGTTTAGTCTTCTTATCCATGAACAGGGAATATTTTTCCATTTTTTTAAGTCTTCTATTGTTTCCTTTAACAGTGTTGTGTAGTTTTCTGTATAAAAGTACTTTTTGTCTTTAGTTAAATTTATTCCTAGGCATTTGATACTTTAGTTATTATTGTAATGGTATTTTTTCTTGATTTCTTCCTCAGATTGTTCATTATTGGTGTACAGAAATGCTATTGATTTTTGAGCATTGATATTATATCCTGAGACTTTACTGAACTCCTTTATAAGTTCTAGAAACTTGGTTGTACATTTCTCATGGTTATCTATGTATAGGATCATGTTGTCTACAAATATTGAATTTTTACTTCTTTCTTTCCAATTTGGATGACTTTTATATCCTTTTCTTGCCTCAGTGCTTGAGCAATTATATCTAATGCAAAGTTAAATAAGAGCACTGATAGTGGGCATCCTTGTCGTGTTCTCAATCTTAAAGGAAAGCTTTTAGGATTTCATCATTGAAGATGATGTTAGCTAAGGGTTTTTCATATATAACTTTTACCTTGTTCAGAAAGTTTTCTTCTGTTCCTATCTTTTGCAATTATAAGGAAAGGGTGCTATATTTTGTCAAATGCTATTTCTGCATCTATAGAGATGATCATGTGTTTTGTTTTTTTTCATTCAATCTGTTTATGTGGTGTATTACATTGATAGATTTTCTTATGTTGTACCATCATTGTATACCCTTGTGAAAGCCACTTTGCCATGGTGAATAATTCATTTGTTATGTTGTTAATAGCAATTAGCAAGTATTTTGTTGAGGATTTTAGCATCTTGGTTCATTAGAGAGATTGGTCTGTACTTTCCTTTCTTGTGGCATTTCTGGCTTTGGTATTTGGGTAATGATGGCATCATAGAATAAGTTAGGCAATGTTCCTTCTGCTTCTATTTTCTGGAAGAGCTTAAGCAAGATTGGTGTTAGTTATTTTCTGAAAGTTTCATAGAATTCACTTGTGAAACCATCTGGTCCTGGGCTCTTCTTATTTAGGAGGTTTTTGATGACTGAGTCTATCTCTTAACTTGTAATTTGACTGTTGAGTTCATCAATTTCTTCTTTTGTTAATGTAAGCTGCTTGTGAGTTTCTAGGAATTTGTCCATTTTCTCTAAATTATCATTCTTGTTGTCATATAAATTTTCAAATATCCTCTTATGACACTCTTTATTTCTGTGGGGTCAGTGGTGATATCCCCTTCCTCATTTTTTATTTTGTGTATTTGCATCTGAACTCCTTTTTTCTTTGTTAGTCTGGCTAACGGTTTATAAGTTTTATTGATATTCTCAAAGAACCAGCTTTTGGCTTTCTTTATTTTTTCTAGTGCTTTCTTATTTTCTATTTCATTTAGTTCTGCTCTGATCTTTTTTATTTCCTTCTTTCTACTTCTTTGGTGTTAGTTTGTTGTTGTTTCTCCAATTCCTCTAGGTATGCAGTTAGGTCTTCAATTTTAGCTCTTTCTTCTTTTTTTAATATATGCATTTAGGGCTATGAATATCCCTCTCTGTACAGCTTTTGCTGCATCCCATAGGTTTTGCTATGTTGTGCTGCCATTTCAAGGTAGTTACTGATTTCTTTTGAGATTTCCTCCTGGACCCACTGTTTGTCTAAGAGTGTATTATTAACTTCCTTATCTTTGTGCCTAATATGATTTTTTGGCATTTACTAATTTCAAATTTCATTCCATTGTGCTCCAAGAAGTTACTTTGTATAATCTCAATCTTTCTGAATTCATTGAGAATTTTTTTGTGGCCTAGCATATGGTCTACCTTGGATATGATATTTGTGCACTTGAGAAGACTACGTATCCCACTGTATTTGAGTGTAGTGTTCTGTGTATGTCTGTTAGATCCAGATCCCATAAAGTATTAACCAAAGTCTTAATTTCTTTATTGATTCTTTTTCAAGATGTTCTGTCTAATGGTGATTATGGTATACTAAATTCCCTCACTATAATTTTAGAGGCATCTATTTCTCCACTTACTTTTTCTATTGTTCACCTCATGGATTTTGAGGTGCCCCTGTTAGGTATGTAAATGTTTGTGATTGTTCTTTCTTCATGGAAGATTACCCCTTTCAGTAATATATAGTGTCCATTTTTGTCTCTTACGATTGTTTTCCATTTAAAGTCTGTTTTGTCTGATATTAGTATAGCTACCCCCACCCTTCTTTGGTTGTTGTTGCTTATAAAATTGTTTTCCAGCCATTCACTTTAAGCCTCCTTGAATCCATTCTGCCAATATGTGTCCCTTGACAGGTGAGATTAATTCATTAACATTCAGTGTTGTTACTCTTAAGGAATTACTTACATTAGCCATATTTTCTCTGGGTTTCTGTATGTCATATCTTGTTTTTATTTTTCTGTGTGTTGTTTTCATTGTTCTTACACTCTCCTCCAACTCTTTCTCTCCTGTTTTCTCCTTTCAACATGCATAATTATCTTTAGTATTTCTTGAAGTGCTCGTTTCTTATTGGCATACTCTCTTAATTTCTGTTTATCTGTGAATGTTTTGAACTCTCCATCATTTTTGAATGCTAGCTTTGCCGGGTAGAGATTTCGTGGCTGAAAGGTTTTTCTTTTTCTACCTTAACTATGTCATACCACTGCCTTCTTGCCTCCAAGGTTTCAGATGAGAAATCAACACTTAATCTTATTGAGCGTCCCTTGTATGTGATGGCTCTCTTTTCTCTTGCTGTTTTCAGTATTTTCTCTTTGTCTTGAAATTTGGACAATTTGATGATTATATGTCTTGAAGTAGGCCTGTTGGTATTTATATGTTTTGGGTGTCCTGTGCTTCCTGGATTTGTACATCCATCTCCCTCAACAGGGTTGGGAAATTTTCAGTCATTATTTCCTCCAACACTCCTTCTGTCCCCTTTCCTTTCTCTTCTCCTTCTGCAATGCCTATAATGCATATGTTATGCAGTTTATGTTGTCATTCAAATCCCTAAGTCCCTGCTGTTTTTATTTTTCTATCTTTTTATCTATTTGTTCTACTGTCTGTTTGATTTCAGATGTACTGTCTTCCACATCACTAATTCTTCCTTCCATTTTAGATTTCTTGGATTTTGCCATTCATCCCCATCATATCCGTTATCATTTTATATATGTTTACAATTTCTTCAGTATGTTCTCCCAGTGTCTTCTTATTTTTTTAATCTCTTCCTTCATTTCATTAATTTTGTCCATGATATTTGTTTGGACGGCTTTGATTAGTTGTTCAATGTTCTGCACCGCTTCCTGGGTTTTAGTTTGTTCATTTGACTGAGCCATTTCTTCCTGTTTTTTGTATGTTTTGTAATTTTTTGTTGCTCTCTGGTCATCCTTTTATCTTGATGGGTTTATTCAGTTGATTAGCCTCTCTCTTTACTCTATGATTTTATTTAATTGTTGTTTTTTTCATGTAAGTTTTCTCTTTGATACTTTGTTCTTCTTATTCTATGTCATTGCTGCTGTCTATTTTCTCTTAAAGGAGAAAAATAAAGCAAGAGAAAGTGAAAGAGGTAAGGAAAGAAACAGGATAATAATAAAAATAATAGTAATTGTTAGAAGAGGAACATTTAAGGCCTTGGAAAATGAATATTTAACTCATGTAAGCAGTGTAGAGTAAAAGGTATAGAAAAGTGGGGTACCAACAATGAAATGGGAAAGCAAATAGAGAAAAATATATAGACTAAGTTAAAAGGCCAGTATGATGAGCAGAGAGGAAAAGAGAAAAGAAAAGACAAAAAGGAAAAAAGTTAATAAAAGAAAGAGAATAGGGTAGATGAGATAGAAATAAAAATGATTAAAATTGGGAACTGAACAAAGAGAGGTGGAATGTAAGCACAACAATTGAAAGCAAAAGGTAGACTGATGAAGGAAGGAAAAGAATCTTGGTGTACAAAATCGTTATATACAGAAAAGGGGAAATCAAGGAAGAGGATACACAGTAACAATGAATCAAAGCATCAGCACCTTGAGGAATTTAACTCTTCATCCAACTCCCTCCATATGGATGCGCTGTGGCCTCCTACTCTGCGCCTTCCCAGAACAGCTCACTGGGGAAAGTTCATGCACCTACTCAGCTGTTTTTTTTGTGTGTGTGTGTGAAAGAGATCTGCCTATGTTCCTTTGAAAGAAAAATAATTGGGACCAGATAAAAGAAAAAAGACAGGAAGACAAAAGAAATAATAGTAACGGTATTAATGAAAGGCAGGAGAGCAAATGTACAAGATCTAGGACGTTTTAAAATTAACACAAGTAAGAAGCACAGAGGAATAAGAATAAGAAAGTGGAATTGAAACAATGAAATAAGAAACAGAATAGAGAAATCAATATATAGAATGAATTAAAATGCTGGAATGGTGAGAAGAGAGGAAAAGAAAACAGAGAAGAGAGGAGGAAAAAAGTAAAAAGATAGTATTACAGAGAAAAAAGGTGAGAGGGATAAATACAAACAAGAAAAAATTGGAGACCAAGTAAAGGAGTTGGAATGAAAGAACAACTATGGAAAACTAACGGTATAAAAATGAAGGAGTGAAAAGAAGTAGCATAGGCAGAATAGATCAGCAACCAAAAGAATAAAAGAAAGAAAAAGCTAAAGTAAACAAGCAGAGAAAGAAAGGGTAGGATACAAAACAAGCAAGAAAAAAAGACAGCAGTAACTTGTTTGTTTGGTCTTTTTTTTAAAGGATATAGAGAGAAAAAATCATAATAAGCAGAAAAACAGCCTTATTTCTTAGACCCCTAAGGATCTTCTCAGGCTGCTGGTGTTCCACAGTCACTCACCCTGCAACCTGCCCTCTGCAGGTTTTGAACTGGGTTTTAGTGACTAAAGTAAGGGAAATAAAAGAAAATGAACTTAAAAAAAAAAAAAAAAAGAGATCCAATCGAAGTCAAAGCAACGAAAATGTCTATATGTTCTCTGTCATAAAGTTTCAGCTGGCTGCCTGATAACCTTGTGGATCTCTCCTCAAGGAACAGGCAGGAATCTAACCAAGGACCTTTTATGTGATAAGCAGGAATTCCCCCACTGAGCTATTCTGCCTGCTCTGGTTAATTAGCCTTTCAGAACTCTATCAGCCCCTTTTCCTTAGGGCAGGGTAGCTCCCCTGCAGTCAGCTGGAGTGGTGCTGATGGCTTCCTGTCTCTGCCTCCTCTCTGATGTAATTTCTCTCTTTACCTAGAGGCCTAGGTGTGACCACCAGCCTGGGATGATCCCCCTCACCTGGCCCTGTTGAGTCTGTGTCCCTTCCAATATTCAAGGGAGGCCCAGCTCGCTAAACTCGCTGCAAAAAAAAAAATTGCTCTCCACTCTCCCAAACCCTTCTTCCTCCAAGAAATCTGCCTTCACACACCTGTTTGGAGCAGGGTGCTGTGTCTCCACCTAGTCTGTCTGCCTTGAGGGCTGGGTGTGTGTGCCCCTTCCAGTCACTGAGGTACACAACCCCAGATTATTCCTGGCTTCCCTATCAGTCCAGTACCCTCCTAGATGACTCAGAGCACTTCCCGTGGAGGTAGATGTCTGCTCTACTTTCAGCTAGATACAATTTGCCAGGAGTTTTACCCTCACTTAATATCTTGGGGGTAGTAGAGGGGAGCACTTCCCCGCAGCCAGGGATTTAATAACTCAGGATTACTTGTTTTGGCTTCTTTGTGTCTCTGACTCAGTCTTCTGGGAGTTGGTAACCAGTGTTCTTGTATTCTATGCCCCAAAGCAGGTCCCCATGGCAGCCTCTGGCCTTTTATTTATTTATTTTTAATTGTCTTATTGATAGCTAAGATTTATATGTCTAACTCTTAGGCCATGTTCCCACAAGCCCCCGTCGTCTGGATTTTAATCCACCTGTTTATGAGTATGGTGTCCATGTTTTTAATCATTTCATAGCTTTATCTCCTCTGCTTTGACCTTTGGCTGAACTGATCACCACTGGGTGATATATTTCTTAGTATTACTTTTTAATAAATGATTGATGACTAACCAAAAGACTTTATTGGGTTTGTTTTATTTTCTGATTTTCTGGGTGATAGCTTGTAGATGTATATGGAGTTCAGGATTCAGATACATTTTATTAACGCCTAAAACACTGGGAATATAATAGATATGATTGTTTTAAAGCACGAATACAACCATTAACAAAGATTTGTATATTTGCTAGTTTTATTTAGCATTATAACTTATTTTGCTAATTCTCTGTGGCATTCATAAAAATCAGGTTATTAAAAATTCTTACATTAAACCCCACTCTTCTTTTATTCATCTATTTTTAAAAAACATATAATTCTATAAGCTATATAACTGATATGATTCTGTTAAATATTTAAGTGAAGACACGAGCATCCTTCAAATTGGGGACTACCTATGGAAAATGAAATCAAAAGTTGAAGTAATTATGTGCATGACTCATGAAAAAGCTTTCTGTGAGTATGGCAGATGTCCTTCAAAAACAAGGGTGAGTTCAAAGTCTTCACTGACAAATACTGACAGAATATATTACCAAAAAAACAGATTTGCAAGACATACTAAAGGTGGTGCTGCAGCCTGAAAAGAAAAAGCAAGGGTGAGAGATTTGGAGACGCATTTAGAAAAGAAGATTATTAGGAAGAGTAAACTAAAGGATAAGAAGACAGACAATAGAATGGTATGACAACAGAGAACCAAAGGGCAAAATCAATGAATCAAGTAATGCCTTTGCAGTAATAACACTGAGTGCTAATGGCTTGAACTCCCCAATCAAAAGACATAGACAGATAAAATGGATAAAAAAATATGAGCCATCTATATATTGTCTACAAAAGACCAACCTCAGACATAAGGATACAACCAGGTTAAAAGTGAAAACTTGGAAATAGGCAACCATGCAAATATTAACTGAAAAAGAGCTGGAATAGACCAGATAAGTATGAAATAACAGTATTATAATATAGGGACAATCATTACTCAGTGCAAATAGCAAATTGTTCCTGTAATCAGGATTCTGTAAGTTTCTTCATACAAAATAAACATTAACTTGTAATTGAAGAGGACTGCAGAAGAGATATTTATTGGGTACCTAAAATATAGAGAGATTTTTGAGTACCTAAAATATAGAGTTTTGGGGGGGTACCTAAACATATAATTTCTATTAGGTTAGAATTATCATTTACATTTATAAATGTTTGTTGCTGTACTATATTTCTTATAATTGATTATATTAAACCTAACCTGGCCTTGCACTCTCTTTTAAAATTTGTAATTTCTTTCAATCTATTTTTATACTTATTTTACAATTTTACAATAAAGGTCTTTTTAACAGCTGAAAAGAGCTATTGATTATACACTTTGGATAGATCATATGATATGTGAATATATCTTTAAAAAACTGCTTAATAAACAAATAAATACGTGTGTAAGGATAGGCAGAAATAACAGCGATGTACAGCAGAATCAGAGGGATTGAGAGGGGAGGAATTTTCTTATTTGTTTGTTTTTTGTTTATTACTATTAATATTGAAGTAATGAAAATGATTTAATAATGATTGAAGTGATGAATGCACAACTATGTGATTATACCAAATACCATTGATTGTACTGGATAAACTGTATGTTTTATTAATATGTATCAATGAAATGGATTTGTTAAAAAAAATAGGGTGGGTTGAGGGTAAAATACACCAAGTATGAGATATTGACTATAGTTAGTAAAATTTTGATGATGCTTTTGTATAGCTTGTAACAAATGTATCACAAG